>VYXF01006662.1:28880-41698 GCA_013397295.1 Polioptila caerulea
TTAGTTTTCCGCAAATATTGAAGTAAATGCTATATGTGTAATGTAGAAATAGTTTTAAAAATATTATTTTCTTTAAAATAAGTTATTAAAATATCTTTGTGTTAAGTAAACTGACTGCCTAGTTAAAACAACACCCAGTAAAGATACCTACCACTAATATGAAGACATCTACTACTGATATACCAACTACCAGCACCCACCATCTGTAGAAATTATAGACCAAAGCCCAAATTAGGACTAATAATAAAAAAAACCAAAACATTAAAACCACAACAAAAAAACATGCATAATCTAAAAAAGCAAGACCAAAAAATAGCCATACAAAACAATTCCTAAAAACATAAAAAAAAAAACCAAAACATTAAAACCACAACAAAAAAACATGCATAATCTAAAAAAGCAAGACCAAAAAATAGCCATACAAAACAATTCCTAAAAACATAAATTAATTCTTAAAGAAATTTAAATATGCATGTAAATCTATAAATATACAACAATCTAATAGATCTAAAAAAATATCACCAAAACAGCAGGTGTGCTTTTGACTAAATAGCAACACCCGACCGTAAAAAACTTTGATTTGTTGTTTATCTCTTATTATCTTTTATTAAACATTTTAAATTTTACCAAAAAAAACCCCTCCTTTTTCACAAAACTGAACAGGAAAATCTGCTTCAGGGCACTACTATTGCACTCCAGGTGCTAACAGAGGCTGCCCAAAGGGCCAGACCTGAGCTAGTCAGAAGCAAAATTCCCCTTACTGGTTCACAGCGTGGACTGCCACATTCTCCACATCATCCAGATGATTTGTCACCTTCTGCAGATTTGTCACACCTGTAGGTATTCCAGCAATATTCACAAGTGCTGTCAGTGTAGATGCAGCCCCTGAGTGCACTCCACAGGTTTGTGAAGCTGCATCTTCCAAATCCTGAGAAACCATTGTAACCTGGAACGTAGCAGCAAAACAGACCATCTTCATGATGAATATTACAACCTTCATTCCATTGTCTTTTATTACAGACAGCCTTTAATATATTTTTTGAAGTTAAAATTATTAGCTGTGACATTTCCAAAAGATCGTGTCACTTTGTTTCTGCCAGAACTACTCAGAAGAATAAATTCCCAGAAAACCTCGATTTTCCTAGAATAGGATTTCTCATCTAATCACAAATTTACTGACATATTTTCCCCCTCCTTGTTGTCATCTCTTATCACAGATGAAAAGTCAGTCCCTGAGCTTTGCTAAACGCTTTTCTCTCTGTTTGGGGAGACAGCTTGAACTTTTAAAATATGTGCAGCAGCAAATTGCACTTGACTGTGTAGCTTTAGCCACCTATACTCTTCCAGCATAGTCTTTTGTCCTCGTGTTGTGCCTCAGCTCCTGCCCCCTCTCCCTGAGCTGCTCCAGAGAATGCTCTCCGTGTGCTGAGGAGTGTAGGTCAGGGTGGAGAGGGAACTACACTCCCCGTTTCCCATTTTTCATTCTCTTGCCTCCCCTGCAAAGCACACAAGCAAAACCACACATGGAGAATCACTGGTGAAGGGAAATGGGGTAGAAGGCCCTTGGGAAGAAGTCTGGGAAAAGTGGTGAGGATGTTTCAGCACTTTCGACACCATCTCTCAGAATGAGACTAAAACTGACAGGTAGGATCTGGTTTGATGGGGAGAGGAGAAAAGTATAACCTCTGTTCAAATCTCACTGATCCTTGGCCATCCAGCAAAATAAAACAGCAACATGCCAGGGGGTGGGGGTGTTGAGATATCTGTGTATTTGGTATCAGAAAAGGTGAACATTCATCTCTACTTCAACAGGCAAAATAATAGAAAAAAAAAAAAAAGAGAGAACCTTGCCAAAAGCGAAAAGACAAAAGGCTCTAAATTTCTTCTTGAATTTTTTGAAGTCCTGAAAGCAGAGAAGACTATGCAAAAAAACCCCACAGAAAACCAAAACAAAATCCCACCCAACAACAATAACCAAACCAGACCAAACTACCCCCCACCAAAAAAAAAAAACAACAAAAACAACCCAACCAAAGCAGGAAAGAGGACTTTCCAAGTTAACATGAAGATGTTCAAGAACACACAAAATCATAACAGTCCATACAGAGCCCAAATATGAAGACCTTAAATTGAAAGCAACCAGTGGCATAGAGAAGTTTATGACAGAGTTTACTGATGTGCTGAACACCTACATTATGGTCAAATACACAATAAAGCAAAACATCCCCCCTCAGCCAGTATCCAACAGCAGAGACAACTAATTAATAAGGTGCTTATGAAGTTAGTAAAGAACAGTTTAATTACAGATTTTTGTCAAATCTCTCGGGTGACCTGTCTTTCGCTTTTGTTGCTTAGTTGTGCAGTCATAACTTTAATTAATATTCTTTAGATGGCTCCTTGTTAAACAAGAAATTGAAACACCACAAGTAAGAGCAGCTCTAAATGATACTATTAGCTATGCAGCAATTATGCTAATAGGCATTGCTGCACATGTATTGACACTGTAACTCTTCCCAAAATTTGGGAAACAAAAGGAATGAAATGGAGTTGTTTGTCTTTGCTCCATCAGATATATGGCAGTCATTTGAGTTCAAGAAGGTAGGAGAGGGGTGAGAACTTGATTTGTGCTCAGATCTTAGGGGGGGTGTTGTAAATTTTTTTTTTTTAGTTTGCAATGCCAAAGCAAGATACTACCCACGTGAGATGAGATACTGCCAGTTTTTCTATTTCCTCACAAGGCTGATGTTGAGCTGGACTCTCAAGAGAAAATAGAATTGGACTTATTTCAAAGCCATCACTTCTGCCACTGTCACTTTTCTTCCAGCCTCAGATTAACAGTGCTGACAGAAAGAGGTGGTGTACACGCACACAATCAACAGTCAAAGAAGTCATCAAGCTACATCTGTCAGAAAAAAACAAACCCCAAAACCCCAAAAAACCCTCTGCCCGTCAGTGAAGGTCACTGTCATCAGCTTCATCATAACTGACAACACATTGATTTCCGTATTAAAAAAAAATCCCCCACAAAAAAAACAACACATGCAAACAATACCATATATTAATTTTAGAAAATCCCTAATGCAATGGAAATGTTTTAGAGTTTACCACATGTAGTTGTATACATTTCATCCATGTGCTCTTTAAATTTTGAGTACCATGAAGATAATGTTGAGATTTGATGTTGTTCAAATTACAGTGTAGCCATCCTGGTAAAGTTAACCTTCCATAGGAAATAAACAGCCCAGACTTCTTCTGTTGTGCTTAAACAAACTCTAATGAACATTGGTAAGCCTGCTGTGTGTCTATCTTTAAACAATAGACTACAAAAATAGGGACATGTGAAGACCAAAAGTCTTTCAAATTGTGCCCAACCACAAACCAGCGAATGTTTGGTAACAGGAACGTGGCATGCAGAGAGCATATCAGATTCTGCTTGTGTCCAGTTTAAAACAAGCCCTTTGATCAATAAAATTTACTTACACAAAAAGAAAAAAATTACTCCATATAGAGTCAACTGCTGATACTCATTACAGAAACCCTNATTTATTTAAAAAAAAAAAAAAAAAAAATTACTCCATATAGAGTCAACTGCTGATACTCATTACAGAAACCCTCAAAGAAGGGAGATTCCATAACAAGCAGCACTCTCAGAAAAAAAAAAAAAACACAGAATGAATAAAATGCTTTGAGATTTTATTTCTTTGCTGCTATGACTGAAAAGGCTCAACCAAAAGAAAAATATATATTTTTTCAATTTGTAAAATATTTTTTTATATAAAAAGAAATGCACAAACACACACAGATTCTTCCCTTTTCAAAACTCCATGTTCTCCTCCCTCCCAACAACCAAGTTCTGCCGTGGCCCTATTTCCTTTCACCAAGTTCACTCCTCACCCTACAGTACTGCAACCAGAGGGAGACAGGGCAAGGAAAGACTCTTTTGGAAAAACTTACTTCCTCCACCTATTGGCACAGCAGTTAAGCCACCTGACTTACAGAATCACAGAATTAACCAGGTTGGAAAAGACCTTTGAGATCAAGAATCCCTCCTGCTGCTGTTATTCTTAGAGCAAAAAGGGACTTTAAGAAGCTGGATACAGACCTTCAGTGGAAGATAGGTATAAATCTGAAAAAAAGGGTTTTTTAAAAGCAAGACATAATACTTTAATTTTTCTATTTTAACTACATGGGCAGTTTTATCCCTTAAGTAACAGTTCTAGTTGGGTTCCATACACACAGGTATCTATCTGCCTCTACACACAAATTTCATACACTGATGCCTCTGCCATGGCATCTCAATCTGATTTTCATGGTTTTCTTGCCTTTCTTATGCTGCTATGTTGCTCCTCAGTTTCAACACGGACCAATTTTCCCCACAGTGTTTAGATACTTAAATACACATGAAACACTTGGAAAAACACTTTTACACTTAACATTGACAAATACCTGCTTTCCTGTAACTATAGTATCAGAACAGATAGGGCCTACAGGGGCTTCCAACACACCTTTTATTGCAAAAATGGTGGGCTCTCATGTGTGCTGTTGACTGTGGTTGTTTTGTGCCACATGTATTCCCTGAGCCCTTGGTTTTACACATGAATATGCCTTTTGTGTTAGCCTGTAGTCACTGCTTTGGAGTCACTGCTTTGTATACATCGTCTGAATTCCTTTCTGCAGTAGTGATTATTCTGAATCACAACAGAAATTTGCTATGTTAAAAAAACCCCTCCTACTCACTCACAAAAACCAGAGCAGTTTTTATAAAATTAAAAAGAATAGCTGGGAGAAAAATCATGTCCAAAAGACACAGCAAATCAAAGTAAGACTTCACCAGAGAAGTCTGTCCTGGAGAAAATGTAACACCATTTATTTGGATCATTATGATTCAGGGGAGACAAAAACTACTGAGAGAAAAGTCTGACATTGTGTGCAAAGAATAATTATTAATTTTTTATTTATTTATTTATTTATTTNAAACAAAAACTGCTAAGAGAAAAGTCTGACATTGTGTGCAAAGAGTGGATAATGTTAATTTTTAAAAATTTGGGGTTTTGTTTGTTTTTTTCTTTTTTTAAGCAGGATAACATCCCATTTACACAATAATAACTGCTCACTTAATTTCAAGTTTCCATCCTTATCCACAATGCTCCTACTAAAGGAAAATCTCAAGATCTTAGAACTATCCATTGGAAATTTAAACCTAAACTTAAAATGTTGTTGGGAGCCAGTGTTTTCTGATTCTTGATCCCAGCTTTAAAGATGGCCCTTCTCCTGGTACACCAAATGCTCTACAAAAAATACAGACCACAGATACCAAAAAACCTGGGGTGAATAGTGTTCATGGTGAGAAACAGCACAGCTCCCAAAGGGTAGTACTGAGTATATTGCATCACAATCCTAAATATTATCCTATTCCTTTTACACAGAGGAAACAGACCCACCAACCCTCTCCAAAACTAAATTTTTGCTTCAACTCTTGACGTTGTTTTTAAGAAAACCACTTTTTCAGGGCTTGTTGGTGCTTTCCGGGTACTGGCCACAGGATCTAAGCTGAGCATTGGAATTGGGGGCAGCTGCACCCCACGGTGTATGAGGGGATCAGAGGCTAAATCCTGGGTGGCTATTTTACATTTTTCCTTCTTTTTAAAAAGTTCAAGGGCCAAGTCTATTTTGTGCTTCCTCATATTGGGCTGCCAGTGAGTAGAGCTAAAGGTAAAAATGTCCTAAGAATTATCACTTCTTTCATTTACGGAGGAAAAAATATAGTTAAAACACAAGGAGTGTTTTTTGAATTTAATTCCTAAACTTATATTTACGTAATTGAGTAGAAATTAGATTTTGAAAAAGTTCTTGGAACTTTCTTAAAGAGGACAGCTGTGTCTTGAATATTAAATTCTGCTCCTCAAAAGATCCTAAATGGATTTGTGTGCCTGGGGAATCTGAACCATGTTACACATAATGCCTTTTCAAATGCTGCCCTATGCCTAACTGGAGATTAGGGAGCTTAAGTCTAAACAGCATTTTTTTTTTTTCAACAGTTGGGTTTGAATTATCATTAATTAAAAAAAAAATACATATGCACACAGATAATTTATAGGTATTACTACATAGATCACCTCAGCAGAGGGTTGAATCACTGTTTGGATGCAATTAACTCCAGACTCTGAGGTACACCAGCAGACCAGTCTGAGGCATCTCCAAACTCCCAGGCCTGCATCCTTCACCTCTAACAAATAATGGACAGAAAAAAACCCTCAACATTTAAGTTGTTCTGCATAGTTTATAACTGTGCAAAAACCAGCACAAGTGCACAGAAGCAAGTAGTGATTCCTTCCTCTAAAGTATATTCCCTGAAAATAGAAATATGAAAACTTACATATTTTCAAGTCTGGTAGGAATTCAGGAAAAATAAGGCATGTTTTTCTTTTCCTCTTCTTCTGGCCTTCTGATTAAAACAATCAAGCTGTCTGGGTACCTTGTGCAAACCCCCTACACACACATTAAACTCAGGACCTCAAACAGCATTTATTAAAATCTTATTAGGATTGGCCTTTCTGAAAATGTGATACACATTATCTTTTTATTTCACTGCAGATATAACTTACCAGGAAAAGCTTGGCAATGATGAGAGATCCTGGGAGAATTCTCAAGAGTGAGTCATGATGATTACTACGAGTGCTGGCTTTATAATTGCAGGAAAACTTTGAGAGTCTCCATCTTACCAACTTGGTGTTTTATGTTCTAAACTGTACAGAATCCTTTTATATTTCATTTTAGCATATTGAAGTTAAATATTTTGTGTGTGTGCACCACAGCAGATTACACGAATGTATACTTCAGCTAACCTGCTTCTTATAAAAAAGCTGAAGCAAACATAGATCATCCCTTTCAAAAAAAACATGGAAATTTTCTTTTCTAGACCATCTAGAAAGAAAACCACTGGCACCAGAACAGTCTAGCTCTGTTTGCCTAACAATGAGATGGCAAAAACCTTTCAACTGGTCCTGCATCCAATACCTGTTCTCGTCCCACTTTTGCTACTGGAAATTAACATCAGGGCTGAAGAACCATAAATATATCCTGGAAAATGTAGAATGTCAAAGACATTGTTCATAACCCTCTCTACACCTTTTCTTTGTATCCCACTCTGCACCTTGTCAGGCTGAGAGCTGAACTCAAAATGTTTGTTCAGTTAAGGCAAAAAGCCAGAAACTTCACTGCCAGGGATTTGGTTCATCTACACCCAATCAACACAATGTTTTTGTGGAACACTTATTACACTGATTGCTAGACAAGCACCTTTTTTGTGGTCATGGGCTATATTAGTATCCCCAAGTAATAAAACAAACAACAAGAACATTTAAAAAGCAGTGTGGTGTAATACACAGAGATCAAGAGCAGATATAAGAAATATGGAGGATAATCTTGAAATTTAAGTTCACCTGTGGATAGTGCTGAGCTTCTTAAGGAATTACAGGTACAAAATATTTTAACAGATGAATCGACACTATTGCTGTCCAAATTGCACACTGATATTGCAGGGCAATACCTTGTTCTTGAGCAAACACACACCCATTCACTTTTCATGACACAAAACTCTATAGCTAAGGAGGGAATGGAATTTCTGTCGAGGGCTGCTAAGTTTCCAAAGTACTTTTGCAAGAGTATATACACACATATATATATATGTGTGTGTGTGTGTGTACACACATGTATACACATAGGCACACACATATAAAAATTTACTGCTGCAGTAATAGCTGAACTTAAATTTCACTGTGATAAAATCTTGCTTGGCTCATAGTGCACTGTGAAAGCTACAGAGGTGCCCATCGCTCTCTAATTAGCTACAAGAAGTGATGAATTCTAATTCTATATTACTTAATCAAAACAACCATACTGCAATTTGTCTGTACTCCCTAAGTGTGGCACTATGCCACAACTGTCATACATGAATCAATTGTTATTATTTTTTTTACATAAACACAAATGTCAGTAAAGAAAAAGACTAATGATCACATTTTCAATGTCACACCACAAAGTTTTAGTGGAACATAGCAGCTGTGTTTGCACCTGCACCTCATGAGGTAATAGTGATTATATCACAGTGTGTAAAAGTGTGGCCATTGGTACTCTCCAGATAAAGAAATGTTCAGATCACACTATGGAATGATACCAAATCAGCTCTCAAGTCAATCTTGGCGCACAAGGCACCAAGTTTTCTTTTGTTTTTTAAGAACAAGATGTTGTGTATTTGTAAAAGACACACTGCACACATATATTTGCAGTTTAAAATGACATATACAGCAATGAAAACTGTATCTGCAACTGGTAACATATATTTTGAGCAAAACAAGAGAAAACTTACCTATTTGAAAAAAGAAGACTTGACAAGCAACGTTGACAAGCTACTTCTGCACCAGTATCTACTGGAGTTTCCACCAGCTTGCCTCCAACTAGAATGTCCTCACGAAACTAGTAACTGGACCTGACACAGGGCTGATAACAGTTTCACTTGCTTTCTGCCACCTACAACTTTAGGAGTCATGTTTTCAATTTTATATTCACATCCTTAGACTGTCCAAGAGCTCAGACAGATCTGCACCCTGAAGCCTCTGTAGCTTCCCTGGTGAAAGTGAGATGTACCATTAAAAGTTAATATTACACCTCTGATTCTGAACATACCGTGGACAAGGTGTAAGTATGGAAAATGTAATACTGGAATATGGGGGAGAAAACTGCTTAGAAATCTAATTAAAGAGAAATTGTAGACTGCTACTTAGAAAATGTTGCACTGTCTGTACAGTGTGGAAACTCCTGTTTTCTTTAAAAAAAGAACAGGGAAAAGCCTAGAAATTAGGAGTGGATTCTCAATCACAATAACAAATAATGTTGTGAATCCTGTCAAATTTTGAATGAAGGAAGAGTAAGTGTGACCTGTAAATCAAGGACTGATATCAGCAAACCTAGAGCAAACCCATCTTCTATCACTAGCTCAGCAAGAGAGGCCAGCCTAGGAGACTGATTTTTTTCGTGGCTCCCAGAAGAGTGGGAATTCACGTTATTTGGCTTCTTGGTGCAGGGTTTTAAATCAGAGATTCATGATAAAAATTGTTCTAGCTGTGTATGTGGTTTTTAAGAGGTAGTAGGTGATAATCTACAATTTCAACAAAATGTGGTTGGTATCCAGGCACCTTCCCAGACACACTGACATCCGTTTGCCGCTTCACAGGACAGAGTTCACACATCAAAACAGAACAACTTGATTTATTTAAAATTCACCTCAAAATGCATTGTGTTTAGTTTCTTTTTTTAAAATGAACATTCAAAGCATCAAAATATTACTAATTTAAAAAGGACCTTTGCTAAGAATAAGACAATTTACATACTGTAGATTGTGGCTGTGAGGGGAGAGAAACAACCGATGGTAGATTAGGCACAGTACGAAGGCCAACATGCCAGAAAACAATGCAGCTTTGTGCTCAACTTTTAAATGATCTGGACAAAATAAGACAATTGGGCAGGAAAATGAAACCAACCACTTACTTGAGGGCATTTGTATAAAACAAAGGTGTTAGTAAGTTTTCTATCTAGACCTAACTCATTCACGTATTTAAAGAATTCTATCTTCTTCCAAATAACAAAAAATATTTCTAAACCAAGGCAGATTATTATTTGGAACTGGCATAGTAAAATAAAGGATCACAGTATACAGAGCTTAAAATCCTGTACCAGGAAAGAGCAACAAGTGGTTTACAAGGGGATCATTTAGGTATATTATCTAATTTTTAAAAACAGAGATATAAAATATCAGTTGCATAGGGATTTAAATATAAGGCCAAGCAGGAGATTAAAGTAAAATAGAGCTCATAAGAAGGGCACTATGGTGTTAAAACATAGTATTTCCATTTGAATTAATGTCTAATTCAAAATCACAGTATTTTGCTAGTACTACAAAAAGTGAATGTCAAACTGTCTCATTAATCTTGAACTGAAAACTGACATTAGAACTTCTAAACAGTACAAAACTAAAGCTCATTGTCTAAACCTGATCAGTGTATTAGCACAACAGTGCTTGGTACGTACCTGATTCATATACTCTACCTTCTGTAAATAATATAAAGGTTATTTCTTGTTAATAAGTGTGAGATCACAATATTACTGCATGCCATCAGTGGTTTGCAGGCTTACTTGACATTTCATTAGTCAGTCTTTGAAAGTGTAAGATCCCACCCTGCAGAATCTTCACCCATTGAACACAGAACACTGTCATTAATAAAATACAATAGAAGTTCCACCACTAACAACTAACATATAAGCCAGGATTTTAGGTCTAAACCCAGTACAGTTCATTATTATTAACTCACAGCAATTTTTTGTTAGGAAGGTAACCTGTAGACTTCCAAATAATCTTATGTGTATTAAATATAAACAAGTATGTAACTAACGGCTGTCTCTTGGCATTTCAAGTAGATTATTCAATTGTGAAAGTATTTCTGCAAAATCAATTTTGAGTTGTTAAAATGAAGTTCAAATATTAATTTCTGTATCTACATGTAGCTTAATTACCTAAAATTGTAAGGAATAGTAGCGTAAGGAAAAAACAATTCTCCGGATGAATTAGGCATTAAGGTACACTAACTGTGAATACCTGAACCAACATTGTAACTGAAAAAGTGCATAAACACAGTAATACTACAAATGTGTTAACTACAGAACAAAAGATTTTCTGAAAGCTAAGTGATATTATTTTACACGTTATTTACAGGCTGTGATTTTTCCAGACACCACAGAGCCAATTCATGATCATAAAGTTCCTTTCATATATTTAAAGTGTCCTTTGGCTTCCGTCCTATTTGGTGAGGAACTGATTTCCATCCCGGGGAATCAGGTACAGTACAGCCAAACAACACCGCCACTGTGGTTCTGCGATTCTCCAGAATTTATTTCTTCCTGCCCTCCCAAGACAAGGCGGCGTTCTCACTTGACGCTTTTCGCGGGCGTCTCGGACTCCGTAGACTGTCTGCCATCAGTCCACGCCTCCCGCGTGCTCTTCAGGGCCAGCGTTTTCTGCTGGTCCACCACAACGTAATCAACCCTCTCGTCTGCCACGCTGCTGCCCGACACGCTGCTCTTTTTCTGGGAACGGGGAGAAACAAGCTCGAGTAAATTAACAACAGAAAAGCAAGCAGGTGTCCCAAACAGATACGGGACAAGCACCTGGGGACAAGGTTTCTCTGATAGGCCCAACACTGTCTCTCAGCTGATTATTTGAGAAATGACAATTAAGATGATCTTGCTGAAGGCAATTTTGAACTCCTGATGGCAGAATTGCAAAAGCTGAACATCTGCTTACCTTACGAGGTGGGGTAGACTTTCCCGAATCGAGGTCCAGATCTAAGTATTCCACTTGTTTATCTCCTTTCGGTTTTACCATAGGGCTGCTTCCTCCATCGAGGCTGTTGCTTCCAAACAAATTCTGAAATCATAATGAAAACAACCTCAGCTACAAATGTACAAACTAGTGGTCCACATTATCAAATATGCTTACTATAAACTGCCAGAATGTAAAAGGTCAAGGAAATGATGGTGACTCTTGCAATCACTTAAATCATGCAAATTTCATTAACCTTGTATGGCAAGGGGATACATTCTATGACAAAACTGGGACAGAGTCAAAAGCCAATGGGAGGAAAAAACCCACAAACCAGCCCCCGAAATTTAGGATTGCCACCAAATCCATCTGTGCCTTCCACTTAATGTCCCCTTCATATCATGAAATAAGAACAGAGCGTGTTTTGTTCTTTTTAAATGTAGTTGTTATATCTCAAATTCAGCATTACTTAAGCACAAACTTTTTTATTTCCTTAAACTGTTGTTAAATACCTACAATAATTTCTGCTTTACAGTAGTAGCAAAGCTAAAAATGAAACCTTTACATTTCATTCAAAATTCATCATGATTAAGCTGAAAATCAAAGAGTGTTGTTCAGTTGACAAGATCAAAATATTAAAACTTTGGAAAATATGTCTAGGGCGGCCTGAACTGAAGTTGCATTGTATATACCTAAATTTCGATTAGCCCAGACTTTTATAACCTCACCTCCTCTGTCCTCTCCCAGCCTGATCCCTCCCTCTTAACAGGTGTTATAGGAACAGTACAATAGAAGGACTCTTCTCTAAAAGATAAAGAAAAAAACAGGAAGACAGAGGGCAGCAGTCAGCAAAAAATGAAGAGGAAGGCAGAAGGAAAGACAGACGGGTAAGGCTGAGAGCAACTTGAAAGAAAAAGCAGAATATTGCTTATTTTATTAAACAAAACATATGTATGACACATCCAAACAAGATGCTTCAAAGCTGATGACAGAAAAAGATGAAGAAATACAGACTCCTTGCTAAGATAGAGTTGAAACAAGTTAAAATTCTCAAAAAGTCAGATTTTAAAACAAAGGCCGTGTGATATCTCGGAAATGTTCTGGTTCTTTAGGAAATAAAATATTTAATGGGCTAAAGCCAAATGGGCTGGGCTTTTAAAATTGAATATTATATCACTATTGTCCAACTCATTTAACATTAAGTGGTAACAAGGACAAACACAAAGAATGGATATGAAGTTCATTTTTGTTGCTCAAATTCTCTGAACAAATTTCTGCATATTAAACATACAAAAATCAGATTCTGTATCAATGTTTCCAGCATAAATTAAAAAAAGCTGTTACTCTTTAAACAAAAAATAATCTGTTATTTCAAACAAACTAGGCAGGCAGAACATATGCATTAGGAAACAGAAACTTTAAATACACGCAAATGAAACAGAAA
>VYXF01006666.1:9975-38167 GCA_013397295.1 Polioptila caerulea
AAAAAAAAAAAGTAACAATAACAAAATCCAAAATAACACAAATCAAAATAACAAAAACACGGCATAACCTAAAATTGGGTCCAAATCTGCACCCATGATAAGGCTCTTCTGTACATTCAGAAAGAATGTAACACATTGTGTTTACAGTCAGTCAACACATTGGAGAGTAAATGAAAACATCCAGCTATAGAATTACACTGCTGTACAAAAGTTCCTCCTAAAATCGTCTTAATTTTTCATGTACCTCTTCCAAAAGAGACAGACATGCACACTAGACTAATTTTGAAAAATCTCTTTTCAGAATGCTGTTTCAGAAAATTTTTTGCAAGAACCTATGCCACAAAAGAAACTTCTCTAACGGGAAATGTATCAAAATATGAGCAGTCTTACATAGACAATTAAACCCACATAGAACTCTTTATTATTAAATCAGCAAAATTAATGGAGAAAAACAGAAGTACAAAGATATCTGCTAATCATGGCATGATAATCTTGTGCAGGCTTCTAATTTCATAATCCAGCCTCACTCAGAGGGCAACTACACTTTGGACTGGCACAGCTCCTGTGACCAGCTCTGGATCATGTAGATACTGTAGTGCTGTTAACACTTGATTAAATGTTACTGTGGAAGTGAACACCAGGCTCTTTTGCCACTCAACTACCCACTTATAAGCCACTTTGGAGAAAGGAAGAAAAATACACCTTTGTTGAGTCACTATCTTTTGGAAAGGCTAGATCTGTACATTAGAAGAAAAAACAAAGTTTATTAGTTTTTGTAGGTATATAAATGAGCAAAAAGTTCATAGCTGTGTGGTTTCCTTTACATTAATACTCCCTTACAGCCATGAAATGTTCCAACATTTAAAAAGCAGCACACTAAACCATAACTAAACGAGGTGCTTATTCATCTATTTCTCATTAAATGATGGACATTTTCTAATGAATTATGAACTTTTGCAAATGCATGGAATATGGCAACATTACAGCCCGTAGAGCTGAGCTCAAGTTCAACTCTTTTCCCCCTCCTCAGCAAAAGCAGCTGTGGTTATTTACACATGAGCACTGTCATGCTGAATTCCTCTCCTTTTCCTGAAGTCCTGTGGTTTACATTGTGCACAGATCCTGTCCATCCCTGCTAACCAGTTATCCTTAAAGATTATTCTTAGCAGTTATAGAAGTGAGTCTCTGGAAGAGCACATCTGAAAGTTGCTCTGGTGCCGAGTGGCACAATTCTTACCAGAGTTCCCTCAATGGATTCAGGAGCTTGGTGGAGGGATTCAGGAAAGGAATTTGCTAATGCCCTTAAAGGTTCAATATTTGTCAGCTGAGAAGTATGTTCTGACTGGTTGCCAATGATTAATGACTCTCATCTGCTTGCCTGGGAGAAGAGACCATCTTGAGGCACTTTTGTGAAGGCTGTGAAGGGGCAGGGGGATGAAAAGTCATTCCATACATCCTTGCTGCTATGTGACCAAAAATGACCTGACCTCAGTCTAGCCGTGTCTACTAACTTGGGGAAGGTATGTGAGGATTTTATTATGAATCAAACTATGATTTTCAAAATTTTATTTTTATTATTTCCTATTGCTAATGCAAGCAGAGCACAGTCAAAGACTTCATTTTGATATTCACCTTTGCATCATTGTGTATATAATACTGTTATAACCATAGTGTTATAACATTATATTGTTGGTCCAATGGCTTATTAATTATTGCTTGCTGCACACAAATTCAGAGCCAAGTGCATTTTTCTGTCTGAAATGGCACAAACATGACGTGCCACCAAGGCATCCTCAGATGTCTGGCTCTTCTCTAGTTTCCATACATGGCCTTTTAAGGAGAATTTAGGTCAGCCAAAATAAATCAGGTTTTTTTTCAAAATGTGGTGCCATATGTCAGAACGTACTTAGTTAGTTAGTAAAATTTTTAGCCAAAAATTCCGTATTATCGGATACGGTGCTAGAAACTCTGTACTCACCGTTGTCTCATGCTGCTTGTGTATGCATTTGAATATTTTCTAAAAATTTGGGTTTGGTTGTTTAAATGTATCAAAATATTTTTTAAAAATTACTGTCATAGTTATTAGAATTATGCAGGTACAATTTTTTTGTTAAAATCATTTGTAAGCTGAATTTCTATTATGAGTTCTGCCACCCTTCAAAAAAATTCTAAACAGTTCCATTGGCTATATAAATACTGTGGGTACTACTCATCATGGAATCAGTGGTAAGTCAGGGACATAGCCCCAGAATAGCACATAAGTCCCATTTTGACAGGATGACACTGAATAACACACAAGACAGTGCTAGAAACCACCTCCAGCAAAGAAAAGGAAAACTTATTTTGCAAGGCAGCTAACAGGATCTTTTGTCTTGGCAAATATTGCCCCCTGTGTGAGAGACAAAGAGAGAAGAAAACTACTATTGATCTCTGCTTGGAGCAATTTTCTAAAGCAATTCTTGCAGGAGAGCTGAACACACGGTATTGATGTATCGATCCCATCTCACGGTGTGCGCTGCCCACGTGCCAGACCTCCCAGGACAGCACAGCCCGGAGCACACATCTGCTGGAAAAGCAAGGCACAGCCAGCTCAGACACTGGCTGTCCCCAGCATGGGCCCAGCAGAGACAGAGACACTGTCAGACAGAAACCCAGAGCCCTCTGAGTGCCTCTGAGCAGCAGAGCCCACCCAGGCTGTGAGGAGCCAGGCTGGCATCCTCGCGATTCCCTGCCCGCATGGCGAGGGGTGGCCCTGCTGCTGTGCTCCCCCCCGGCACAGAGCTAATGCCAGCAGTGCTGACCCCACAGCACAGGAACAGAGGCAGGGGGACAATGAGGAGAAAAGAACTTCTTTACTCAGTAGAAGTCCAGAATAACCCCTGCAAGGTGGGCTCTTTACACCTATCCAGTACAACACAAACCGTGAGATCAGTACTCAAATTCTACACTAGAAAACAATGGGAATCTCAGGCTAACTGTATTCCCTAGACAGATTCTGTGGTTCCCACTCAGAATTGCCAGCAGTAAAGGCAAAAAGGTTTCACTGGTGGTGCTCCCACAAACTGGGGACTGATAAGGGACTGTTTTACCACTGCAAGTGGCAAGAAATGGATGGACAGAAAGATGGTCTAACCAGAGTCACTTTTGCACACTGGGCGAAATCCATCTTCCATGAATTTCTGTGCCTATAAAACTTGGTAGCATGAATATTTTATGAAAGCTCACCCCCTAACGTGATGCAAACTTAGCCAAAGCAAATGTTTACAGTTGTCACCCATCCCTACCACAGATGTTTCAGTATTGGGACAAAACTCTCATTTTATGAGAAATTCAGCCATTCCTTTTCCACAAAATGAGCAAACTCAACAAACATATACTCAGCTAATTTCACTCATGGAGATTAAGTTTTTAAGAATTTTTTTAAGAATTTTATTCTGTCATTTTAAAATAGCTAAATATTTAAACTGAAATATGATTGATTGAAAGGCCAGTATTGTTCTGTCTTTTGATTTTTATTCTTAGGAAATCTCCTGCATTTTTGTATTACTATCTTGCATCATTAAATCAGCTAAAAAGCAAGGAAACAGACAATATCCAATACTACCTTAGAAATTATTAAAACCCAAAAAAATTCTGCTTCATGAGAGCTGAAATACTGAACCATTTGATTGAAAACTCTTAGAAAAATCACTTTATTTTACAACACCATCATATTTTACCCTTGCCAAGAGGATTACCCAGCTTGCCTAAAAGATTTGTCTGTTTTCTCCATTCATGCAAACCTCCAAATTTTCCTTTAGGCATCATGACAACAGGGAGTAGTCATCATTCTAAGGGTGTTCCTGGCATTTTTCCTCACACAGGGATAACCTGTTTCTATTTATTCTTAAAACAGGTCATGTAAACATGTTTCCAGAACTTGCTGAATGTTTCCAGACCCTATTGAAACATGAGAGCTAAGGAACTTGACTGTAGAATTTGAGAAAGAAACAATTTTCCAGGAAAACAAGCCCTTAAGTGGCTTCTGTCTTGAACTGTCCAGGCTCTGTAGGTGTTCTATTTTATGAACCTCCAAATAACACTTATTTCAAAATGTTTTGTAAATATTTATAGCTGTTCCTATTTTCATAATAACATGCTGAACAGCAGTCATTGGCACATACACTTTACTACTACAATGGATTTTAAAGCCTTCTTCAATAACGAGGCCAGGATGATTCAAAATCCTCCATGTTTTTTCAAGATATGTCTGATGACGTAAGATGGCAGAATAAAGACTTCTGTCTTCTAACAATGCACTAAACTCAGCTTCAGCATTAAGATCCAGCAAAAAGCTTTCAAGGACTTGTAAGGGAAAACCTCTGCGACTGAAATGAAATCTTAACAGAAGTCAGTGCTCAAATGATATCCCACAGAAAGAGAACATATTAATTCAGATGTGCAAATCCATTCTGTCAGTTCTGCACAGAGACAATTATGGTAAGGGTAGTCAAGAGGATTATGGGATGATGGAATTTAGAACCTCATGGAAAAGAAAAGGTTTTTATCAGTTTTGCAGCAGATGTCTGCACATGGGAACAGAACACAAAAGTGGAGTATACAGAGCCTGCCATGTTATGCAGAAGTCTCAGAATGCAGTTAATGTTGTTATGCCAGTTTAGAAAAAGTAGATATACATACAGTGAGATAAACAAAAAGTGTTCTTCAAATAGGTATTCTATAAAATGCATAACCACTAACAAAGTTAAAGATTCAACCTCTCAGAAAGAATCAGCAGACCCACAAGAGAGTTCTAAAGATGGGATTGTTTGGATAACTTGTTTAGTTCTTAATTCAGTAAAGCGCTTTAATGTATGCCTGAATCCGTTGCTTTGGTTAGCAGGGATGTAATAACTCACATATGTAAGCATTTCACTGAAATGAATACTAAACTAGACATATATGAGCCCCTGCATGGAATGAAGCTTTCGTACTGCCTTGATATATGTGCATGCATTGAGGGATTGTTCCACAGCCAGACACCACGAAGGATAACAGAGGTACTCTGGGAAAATGGTATATATGAATAATAATTTCATATAAACAACGTCTGTTGTACTTCCAAACCAGCAGAATTTGGCCTCTCAGAGTAAAATGAGCAAGAAATACCATTTGGTGTATGTAATGGGATGCCAGCAAGAGAATACTATACCAAACATTTAACTTCCTCTCTTTGTAACATTCCCTTTCCAAACATCTCCCGAGATTTGATATTTAAACATGCAATTTACCAACCTTCTCAACTTAATGTAAATATCCAACAGAAGTTAAAGTTTCCCTGTGTACTGAAACAACACACTATGGCTTATTTTAATACAGTAAGAGTTACAGAAAATAGGAGTATATGAAGATTTCATTAAGGGAAAAATGATACAGGAGTGAATGAAGAATGGATCCTACAAACAAGCTAGAAATGTAGCTCAGAACTCAGATGAAAATGTCTGAAAACAGTTATTTTTTTGTGTGGTCCGTAGCTTTCCAGGGCACTTGCCAATTGCTCACAGGCTGTTGCAATTGCCATAGCTCTCCAGAACTAGCAAGGAATCTGATCTATTGGTTAGGAAAAGATGCAGTAACCCATTTTCCTGTTTAAGCCTCACAACTGCACTGTCTCCTCTACTCGTACTCCTGCATCAAACTGAGGACATTCCTCTTAGTCATAAAAACTTTAATCCTATTAAAGTGCTTGTCCACTACACAATACTGGTTTTGATTCAAGCTTAATCGTACATTTTAAAAAATAGAGTTATAACACAACCCTGTCATAATTACAGTTTTTTAAAACTTAGTCCAAAATGCATGTGAATTTTTCCCTCTTCCAAGTTTGTAAAGTCAGAGAAAAGTTTTCACTTAATAACTTGTGCTCTACAGATCAGAAAATACCTATTAAGCAAGTTTGCATCTCTATTATATCCTAACTTCAGGCTATTGGTGGAGGAACCAGAGATAAGTGAACATAACCCTAGTTTTATCTCTTGCACCAACTTAGTTTTCTCCATGACTCTTGGCTGTAATGTAACATTTAATATAAAATCACATTATTTCAACTCTTTCTCAAAGGCAAATTTTAAATAGGAAATTTAAGAAGACTTTCAATCCAACATAATCTTAACTTTTTTTTACTATCTATACTTATTTTTTTAAACCATATTAATCCAAAATAATTGTTTGGAGTACTGTATTATCCTTTTATTGTCGAATGCAAAACCAAATGGTTTTTATATATGCAGCTGTGGGCACCTTTTTGGTAGTGGGTCACTCACAATTAACAATATACATTCTTGATATTTTACAGAGACTGTTGATATTCATCTAAAATAGAACATCTCTGACAAACTTCAACATCTCTTTTCTGTCTGTAACATTTAAGAAGATGCATAAATTATAAAGAGAATTGAAAACAGTCTATAAACTGAATCCTGGCTTTTAGGATAACTGCAGAATTTCTCAGATTAAACTACACAAACCGAAATACAGATTTTATTATGCTGTTAAAGAACTTCAAGAAATAAATGATCTCACCATTTCCTTAAGCAGATGACACAATTCTTCACAAAAAAACCCAAAAACCATTACCTCAAGAACAGACACTGTCCACAGAACAAAATTGGCATATTTGTGCAATTACCATGCCCTCTGTAACTGTCTTGCTTCTGGCAGGACAACTAAGTTTTTAAAAACTAAGACCTTCCAGCACATAAAATATTGGGAGAAGATCTGGTTGTTTGGGGTTATTTTAGTGAACAGAATCCATAACATATCAGCTTCTCATTATGATATTTACTTATGATGTTTTTGTCTCTCTTGTTCATAATGGCCATCAGCCAGACATTGCAGTGACAAGGAGTTTTATACCAGAGGCAAATAGTGATTACTTGAAGTCATCTAGGCCCGTTTTATGGACACCTATTTTATCTCAAATTTTGGATCTCTCTGTGTCTGCATACTACATAAAAGTTAACTTCTCTTTTACATGGAAAAGGAATGATCTTTGTGTTACTGATGCTCATGAGTTCCCAAAGAGTACTTTGGATAATCTATTTCAAATTGTGGATTATTCCTCATTTGGACTGTCCCTTACTTTTAAGGTGTTCTGTATGGCTCATGGCTCATTCACTTCTGTATCTATTTCTGATTATATGATAAATATTAGCACGGCAAGGGCACTCTGAATATGTATTTCCATTGGGTATAAATTATCATTCCATCTAAAATTTTTCAAACATTCAGAAAGCATTAACCCCTCCATGATTCTAGCCAACAAGTGACTATATAAAAGAAGCAGATTGCCTTCCTCTGGCAATCCACATACATCCTGAGGATAATATTTAATTACCCATATCTTCACAAAAACTTCTCTCCATTTTTTGAATTTAAACACTGCAGGATAAGTTTCTTCATGGCAAATTAAATTGACAAGTGATTGAAAAAGAGGTCTTACCTACTCTGAGTGTCATATAAAAGAATTCAAGTAAAAATACTGTGACAAATTTGTAGAAATCATTATGGTAGTTTTGACAAAAAAAAAATATTCACTGAAACAGGATCTACCAGCCTATTTTTCTCACTAAGAGGAGAAGTAATAAGGGAAAATAAAACCTTTTTTAAACTTTTTTTTTCCAAAATGAAGTCACACTTGAGACAGGAATCTAGCTGTGAGGAGTTGTTTCTCTTTATCCTGAAATCAAAAACTTCTGTTTGATCTCATACCCCATCTTTCATCATACCACAGGAGTGCCTAAAAAGATAAGTAATTAATGTAAGTGACATCATTGCTTGAAAGGCCTATAAAGTGTCTGGCCTTTCTTTTGTTCTTGAGATAACCAGAAATAAAGCACCAGGTTTGTGTAGCAGTAATGGCATCCACCTCCAAAGTACGTCAGACTTTTCAGAAAAAACTCAGTTTAATAACATCCAGACAGGACTGCACACGAGACACTCCATTTGCTGTTCGAGTGTTCTGTGCTGCCAACATTGCCACGTTCCTGAGCTACAGGCTTGCTTCAGGACCTGCAGAAAGGTTTGTAACCCTGTGGATGGCAGGCAGGAAGGGAAAGATGATTCCCCACTGTTGCGGTGCCACAACACAGCCACCCATTCCCTTGCAGCCTGTGTTCACAGCACCCACTCATTTCTTTAGCACAGTTTTCATGCCATGTTTTCATCTTCCTTTGCTGAAGGAGGGTAAGGAAAGCCTCCATTCCTGTCCCATGGCAGGATTTAAGTGTTTGGGGAATTTTACATATACTCAAAGCCCAGACACTGATTTCATATTTACAGCAGGAGAATCCAATAGATTGTGGATCACTAAATAAATTCACTAAATATGTTTCTAGTTAAAAAGAAAAATTAAAACAACAGCAGAGCAATTAAATATAAATATTTAGTTCATAGATCTCTAATATAAATGAGCAGATTGAAATTAAGAGCTTTAATGATCAAGTTACCAGTTCTCATCAGGAATGGCCAAGTATTTTCTTAAATATTTAAGAAAGTCACCTATTATTAAATGTACTATAAATACTGATCCTGTAAAGATATGCATTAAAGTCCCACATAATTAAGGAGCTATTTACTGATTATTATAGACTGCAAATCCAGTATTCTACTATGAAATCAAATCTAAATCCAGCAAATTTTAAGGTGTTGCTCTCTGGATTCAATTATAATTTTAAGTACTGTATATAGATCCAGAGACCTGCCAGACTGTGAAATTTTTCCTATAAAGCAGATGTAGGAGTAGGTATAAACACTTAAAAGTCATGGAACTATTTATATTGTAATTTCAACAGTTCCATTCAGACATGGGCAGCACTGGCTGCTAGGTCTTTCTACACCATAATCATTTAGCAGTTGGAATAAAGATGTTATTGCAGTTATGCTTTATATTCACCCTACTTGAAGTCTTAGCAGTGATAGAAACCATCTTAAATCTCTGCCTTGTTGTAATGGTTCATAAGCATGCCATACAAAATTAATTCTACCCAGAGCCCTCAGAATAATAGGAGACAGACAGATGAAGTTCTATTCCCTGATACTTGCCCAGAAAAAGAAAGGCTGCAGAATAACTAACAAGGTAACTGGATACAGAGGTATTTTTATCCCAGATTCTCTAGCTGGATTTGATTCTAGAAAATGAGGAAACTTTAGGTGGGATTTTGGTTTCCCTTTGACTTGATTTAGTGAGGAATTAGTGCTTCTGGTTTTGCATATATCTACCATAGCATATAGCTATTTCACATAATTATGAAAGCAAATGCTTTTCAGACTCCAAGACACACCCAAAGGGGAGGATAAAGTTCAAATGGTTCCATGATTCTTTTGCTTTCATTTCCAGATTTTACAGATGGTAAAGCAAAGTCCTCTCAGGCCCAGGGAGCAGAACATCTCTTTCTGGTTGCCACAAGCCCTGAAAGGTGACAAAGGTGACATCCTCCTTGGCCACCTGAGTGCTGCTCTGACCAGTGTGAGAAAAGAATACTAAAAGTCTGTCCCCAAACTGAAACACTGATTTCACCTTGATCTCAAGGAGATTTTAGGCTCTGCTCTCAGTCATGGTTATGGAAGAAATGCTTTTGGGCTTCTCCAAAACAAGGACTAGATGGGTTTTGCAGAAGTATAGAACTTGACAGCCCATAAAAACAGTGGGGAAAGGGAGGAGAGAAGAAGACCCTCAAACATGCAGGCACTGGGTCATTTTAGCCATTTTGAAGAAAAAAACATCACAAGATTTCAGGGAGTTACCAGTGAGTTAATAGGGTTTAAAATTGTTCCCTCACACATTCATGCCAGAGAATTTACTGCATTGTTTTCCTTTGCAATATCACGACATTTTGAGAACAGTCTTGCTATATTTAATTTGTTTATATTATTTAAATATATCTATTATATTTATATATATTATAATACATATATTTTTTAAATTATATATTTAAAATGACAAAATATGATAAATAATAAGCAGATACTTTCCATTCCAAGTTTACTAATTTTTAATTAGTGATTAAATGACTTTCAGCTGAGAACCTGACGAAGCTTGAAACTCTGTTAATATCTCTAATCTCATAATAATTTCATTTTTTTATGTGCTAAGGCATTTGAGCAATATTTACAAGATTAATCTTCATGGAATTTTCTGTTAGTTATTGTTGGAATTTTCCACTAAAAAGGAAGTAGGGCAGTTTTATTTAAGAAAAGATCATTAGTGGTACAATCTTCTGGGAGCAGACCTGAAGTGTTCTTTTTCCAGGTAGTCACATCTATCTGCCTGCCTCCCCTACCTGTGGCTTCATCCTTTTAAATTAGAATAAGGGACCTAGAGAAATACCTAAGTGCAGTATTTTGCTTGGTTTCTGATATTGCATTTGGATCTCGTAGTAGGAGCAATGGCATAGAATAAAAGCATGATTCTGGTACAACTAACATCAAAAAGATATTTTGAGACTTAAAAGGCTCTCTCCTGAAATAGGACATCTCCAAAAAATGAAATTATTGCAACTATATTCTAGCTCTCTTTGTAAACATACCCTTCCTTAGTACTATTCCTTTTAAATTCTTATTTCTGCTACATGATGAAAAGCTGGGCTGTTATATGAGATGTGTAGATTTATTTACTCCTGTGGATTAATTATTCCCTTTTTGGTACTTCACGTGGCAGAGTTGCCTTGAATGAATCACAGAAATTTGGAAGTACTGAATGTAAGTTTCATGAATGAGAAAAATTATGTTTATAGCCCAAAGTAATTTCTAATGCGTGAGAATCGGCTCCTTAAGATTGCACGTATGGCCTCATAAAAAAGGGAAATAGATGTTAACAACTAGTCATATAAATAAAATAGAGTGTGTTATAAAAATAGCATCTACTAGATTTACATTTAAGGTAGCAGAAGATAATAAATATTTGGGGAAATATTTTGGGTTTTTTCTTCTGCTGAGGGAGACAGAGACTCATAAAAACCCAGTAAAATGGAAATATTCCTTCTTTCAAAGAAATAGTCCAGAAGATAATTTTTATTAGTCTTTTGATGGTCATAATTTCCTAGTTCATACAAAAAATCAGGCTGATTTCCTTCAAAAAACTCAATTGCTTAATTTAAGCTACTTTGGGGATTTAACTGGAGCCATATTGTTCCCTTTCCTAATCATTGCAACACAATTTTATTTTAATGCATTATCAGAAGGAGGATGATTTTTAATCAGTTTTTAGACAGAATATATCTCAAATAATATGTAACAAAGTGCTCTTTTCCCTGTTTACATGGTGTACATATATACTAAGACTATGCTTTGCAAAGATATAAATACTTTGGAAAAAAGAAAAAAATATGAATTGTTTATATCCTGGAAGTTTATATTCACTCCCAATTTCTAGAGAGTCTCACTGACAAACTTTTGAAGACTTCACAGTTGTATAAAGATTTTTTTTCCCTTTCTATAAGAGAAGAAGATGTTTATGATACAACTAATTACGAGTTATTTGCAATTATCTAACATTAGATCAACTNATCCTGGAAGTTTATATTCACTCCCAATTTCTAGAGAGTCTCACTGACAAACTTTTGAAGACTTCACAGTTGTATAAAGATTTTTTTTTTCCTTTCTATAAGAGAAGAAGATATTTATGATACAACTAATTATGAGTTATTTACAATTATCTAACATTAGATCAACTATAACTGAAATTGGCACTTTGCTGACCAGGTAACTGAGGTAAACAGAAACTTCAGAATTTACCTCAATTAGACCCTTTGGCTTTTCCACCACTGTCCACCACATTGTCAAAATGCAGGAAAAACATAAATTATAAGAAAGATGACAGGGCAATACATAGAAAATAGGGGGGGAAATGTACATTAAGAAAACTATCGAGCAGTTCATAGGTGTGATTTATAAATATAAAAAACAGCTTTGGAGAGAAAAAGAGGCTGTAATGTGAAGGCAGTGAATTTCAAGTGCATGGCATGCATAATTTCTAGGCACACTGACACTGCAAATATGTAGGATATTGCATTTTCAATAAGCTTTCCTTTCTAGAATAACAAATCCAACAAAGACATTCAAAGCTCTAATGCATTAAAGGGTACATATGGAAATCTTTTACATTTTTCATACTGAAACATTTCAGGCTAAAAAGAAGAAAAACCAATTAGATTCCCTTTTTCCCATACATGTTTCTTAAAATGCAGTTTATAAGGCTGTATTAATACACTAAATACTTTTAGAAGTGTTTAGTAGAATATTGCATATTAATTAAAAGCTGCTCCCCAGACACCACGTCCTTGCTGAACAAGGCAGGACTCTTCATTCCCAAAGGAAACCTCTCCTGCTGCTTTTTGCAACAGCTGTGCTGAGCATTGTTATCACAGATAGAGCTGTGGATTAGCACAAGAAAGATATACAACACATGTTTTTGTGGAAATACTTAGCTGACTCTTTCAGAGAATTCTTCCCTTGCTGATTTCTTATGGTAAGAGTTTCCCCACTGTCTCTACTTAAGAGAAGAACTAACTCCAAAGAATAAGAAAATACAGCACATCAGAGGCACAGCCTTCTGAGAGATTCTGTGAATCTGCTTCAACACTGGTTTTTGCTAGATAAAGTAAAATGTTCTCATGAAGTATTTGAGGACTTAAGAATTTAAATTAGATGGTATCCCATTGAGTAAGAGAGGAAGGACTGGCCACAAAACTTTTAGCTTTCAGTCCTTCTTTCCAGTGGAACAATACTATGTTTGCATAAAACAGAGCTAAAGAAGTCACTCACAAAATAAACGGAATTTTATAGAAGAGAAACATGACAAAAAGCTGAAAATAAAAACTACTTTTCCCCCCACAAAATACAGAACCCCATGCAGCACAGTCATATTAATCAATTACTTGCTCAAACTGCACTTCAAACTGTGTGGTTGTTGCTTTCACAGGCATATAACATGACAAAGAGCTACAAAAAACTCCTAAAATAGTCCCAAAACTTGTTTTAACAGAAGATAAAACGTAGAATAAAATTATTTCACATAGAGACACAAGGCCAACTAGAGCTCCCTCATCAGGTAAATTCAAGTCATTTCTGCCCTACTGTGAAATTTCCACATGTTATATAACAAGGTAATTTAATTCTGGGCAAATTTCTTTATCCAGATCAATAGAGCCACATATATTTTTAATAAAATCTTACCAACTGTTGGCTCTCTCCCACACTCTGCCAAATGAAGAAATTAAAAATACTGAGGACTACATCTGCTCTGTCTCCTGTCAAAGTAAGCCACTCACTGTCCACAGGACATACCCATCTTTAGCTTGAAAAAGCATTGAATTATTAATGTGTATTTTAAGAGAAAAAGGAAACATTTTTTTCATGCCTAATGATGTGTCTCAGGGGAAGGATTATATAATGCTCAAAGATGTACCCTGGAGGGAAATGGTGCCTTTATATCTTATTAACCTAAGTTCATTACCACAGTAAAAGGTCATCTTCATCCTCAGGCAATACCATATAAGCATCTTTTTATTTTTTTAATTAGTGATCCAAAATCATTTATAGATCATTAGAAAGACTGTTATTGACTTTTCAATAGACAGACACTTTAGACTGGATATGAAGCTTTGGGTTTTCCATTCAGTAAAGGTGATAACATACTCACTTTTCTGTCAGGCCAGTTGTATTTTGCAAATATTGTATCATATGTGTCCACAGCTCCATCAGTGATCAACATTATGGCTTGGCTGCAAATGCTTCCTTGTCCTGTGTGATTGAACTGCAAAGGGAAACAATCATGAGGAACAGCACATTCCTGGTATGTGAAGGTAGATTGGATCACACTGCATAAGCACAGATATTGTCAAATCTCTAACATCATTAGAAGATGGAGATATTCAGGCTGAAAACATTTTATCACAGATTTTATGTTCTTGGTGAATTGAAAAATAAGAAACATATGCAAATATAGCACTACCCAAAATTAAAAGGGTATCCCCCTGGTTTTGATGATGATAATTATTGATGCATCTATAGAGTTTGCTTTGATTTAAATATCTTTTTAAAAGAACATGTTACACAAAAGAAGCAATGAATGATGATTTTTTACTGATTGAAGTACAGGAGATACACAACTCATAGAGAGACATATGACTATTCATATGGCATTCATTCATATTCACTCAGGATTACATTCCATATGCTATTTTCCTTAAAATATTTATCATATTTATATATTCTGAGATTCTCCTATTACCAAAATGAATACATTTAAGTAATTCAGGCTGCTGAAGTGCAGTACTTGAGCACAGGTACTCAGGCAGCAATCAGCCATCCACTGGCAGAGGCAAAGGAAGCCTCATCACTGCCCAAATGGGATTTTCTCCTGTCAAAGAGCAAACACGTTGGACTGGGCCATAATATGAGCTTTGATCTCTTCATTCTGGAGCTGGTGCTCTGACTTTGAATCCATGTGACTCCATTTGCTTTGGTTGCAGAATAGGTTCTTATTTGACTGTGTATTATCCTATGTATTCAAGGAACTTTGAGGAAACTTCCATCTTTTAGCAAAAGAAAGAAAGCAGAGCTGTAAAATTATTTGGTTTTTAATTGCTCTGTATAAACGCTTTAAAAAAATCTATGAAAGTGTCAATAAATGGGATATTACAATTACTTACTTGTAGTTTTCATGTACATTATCACATTTGAGGGCAGGCAAGGCCTCATCCTATCACTCCTCTCTTGATGCTGAGAAAGCCAAGCAAGAATGACCTTGTCCCACCCCACCAGCCTGTGCCCCAGAACAGGGTGGTCCCATTTCAGAAGCAGTATCTGTGTTCATAGATAAATTACCTTGCAGGGACTCTGACTGCTCCTGCAGTCATGAAAAATTATTCAGAGTATTCTGGTTCGATTTGGACTCCCAACAGCTCTGTCTATAAGGTTTCAGCAGTCTACTCGCCCTTACATATTCACTGTTTTTCCAAACTCTAAAACTCACTTTTTCTAAAAAAGTTCTCCTAAAAATTTCCTCTTTGTAGAAATGCCTGCCATAGAAAAGGGTGGGTGGTGGGTTCCAGGAGTCCTCTCTTTTCTGCCTTCATGTTTTTGTATCTGAGTAACCACACTCACATTCAATAACCATTTCTATCACCTGCATCTCTCCTCAAGATCAGCTTCTTTTTCATCAAACAGAAACCTCAGCAAACAGTAAGAGAAACACTCTGCCTTAAAGGGCAGCTAAGGTGGATTTACAGAGTTAACTGCATTGTGATCACGGCCTGGGTGAAAACTCTTCTCTATGTAATTTGCAAGGCAGTCACTCCTTAAAATTCTCCTGTCATGACAGACTTTCCTTAACCAGAATCAGAATTATTAAAGTGGGATTCCTTCATGATCTTACAGCCATTATTTTCTCATAAAGGTGAAGTTACTTTGTCTTGGAATATCTTCCTCACATGGACAATATATTTTAAAATAGAGGCAAGGTATCTTAAAAGAGAAATTAATGAAGGAGAAATGCCTTTGTACATTTATTTTAAAACACCACTGTATGCATCTGCATTATTCTACACAGTTATCTGAATATTTTGAAAAACGAGATTAAATTCAAATACTTTGATGAGTAATATCTTCTCATATTTGTCTAAAACTTTTAATTTTATTGAATAGCAAGAGTGATGAAAGTGTTTTCCATAATAATAACAATGACAAGGGGCTTTTGATGAACTACAATTAACTCAGTGATTCATCAGTTAGCAGCAAAAATTTCAATGCATCCTGACATTTACAGCATTTGGTTGTGATTAACAGTCTTTGAAATGTCACAGAATTTTATTTAATTGGCTATGATTTTTTTTAAAGGTAATCACTGCAAAGAGCACATTTGTCACCAAAAGAGATAATTGCAGTTGTCATATGACATAGGAGGTGTCTAACCACTGTACCAAGCACTTCTGTATTCTCCCCCTGTATAATGTGCCCTGCATAAATTGACTATTGGAAAGCATTTGGAAGTGGATTTTTAAACATTCTTTTCAAAGATATCAGTAGCAAACATCTTCAAGTCTTGACAACCATAGCAAATATTGAAAGGTAATTGCAAGGCAAAATTGACTGAGTTTAATTAGTGTAACCCCTGAACCATTTTAAAATCCAACCAGAATCTTTATAGACTATTTGTGTAACACAAAGCTTTCTGTATTGTTTTTTTTCCTTTCTTACACCACCACCCACTCCTTCCCCTTCCCCATTCACCCACTTTTTTTTTTTTTAAATGAAGAAAAGACATCCTTAGTTAACCTATAATTCAAAGAACAGGCTTCTGGCACATAAAGGTCACATCCTGTAGACAAAGTGGAAAATGGTTTGCTGTACTCTTCTAAGGGGAGATTTAGTAGCTTTTCCTCTGGCCTAGGCTTCTTAATGGAATTTCCCAGAGACTTTGCAGATATGTCTGTATAAAGTGGAAAAGATTTTTATGCTGGCATTTCTGGAAGTTTATATGTAAGAAGGATTGAACCTATTATACTTCCTTTAAAAGTATAAATAATGGCAGTCGATAGAGCACGTTGAAGAGAGCTGAACATATATGTAGCATCCTGATCCTACAGATCTCTTACCATGGGTACAAATCAGCACAGGGGATGTCAGATCCCTTTATTCTCAGAACTATCAGATTATCAAATGAGATTTTTATACCACATTCATCTTTATAACTTCAACTACCTCACAGATTTTAAACCAAAGCAAAACAGATCTTTCTTCAGGTCTTCTTCACTTCCTGCAATGTGATTTTTTTCAGTTTACATAGATTTGGAGGACTAGCACAGAACATCTCTTGCACTGAGGTATTAATACCATTTTTCTGGTTCCCAAGACCCTATTTGGTGCCCACTATTCTTAATAAAACCTCTACAAACAGACTACAGTGCCCTTTACTTCCCACACCTTTACCCATTGTCATTTTTGGCACGCACCACATGAAGGCATTAGTTCCACGCTGTCTAACTGAACACATGAGCAGTGGGTGGAAGAAGATACTCTTTTCATTTTGGAATTTTATGCTTGGAAAAGAATCAATCAATATTGCCCTTCAAGATGAATACACAGGAATTAGAACCATTAATTAATCTAGGATCACACAGCATAAAGGCAGGAACACTTGTCAAGTCAAACTTTTTTGGAGAATATTTGGATTTGAGCTCTTATTTCAAAGTTATATCCTTCAATCAAAAGGCATTTTGCTACTTAGTTTAGATGAGTTCTTTTCATGTTCCAGCACACTAACACACTTTAGTACTTTTTCCACAAATAACATGATTATACTTAAGGAAACATTTTAAAACATTTTCACAATTGTAAACTCAGTTGAAAAAAGGGAAAACAAGAAGGAGGTGAAAAAGAACCTGAAAAGTATGAACTTACTTCATTGAGCATGTTGAAAGCTTCATTTAAAGCAATGTCCAGCATTCCAATTCCTTTTGCAAAAAGTTTGTCAAGGTGTTCCCTGAAATGCTGAAACATGAACAAGGTTTCACTTGTCAGAATGTTGTTACAAGAGATCTGTTGATAATTAAGGATTTCTGAAAACTTTAGACCTACTTCTTAGGCTTAAATGACAACATACACTAATTAACAAAATAATTCCCAGTTAATCTTTTTTGACTCTTTAAATAAGACTAAACGAAGGATGTGTTAGCACAGTAATAAGACAAAGGCATCACATTTTTTATACATTTTTGGCTACTTATTCAATCAAATAATTTTGGTTTGATTTTTTGTTTGTGTTTCTGTTTAGAAATCTTCATATTTTCTTTTCACTTCATACAATAATTTTATACCACTTCTAAATGTTTTCCCTCTAGGTTTTTGGAATCTGATACTTAATAATAATTCTTTCTGAAATTTAGCTTTGAGAGTACATAGCTCTAAAAGATGGTAGATTCTAATCATTAGATCATTCAAGTATAAATGCAGTTTATCAGTGTCAATATTAATATTAGACTTACTAAAAATTGTTCTACACAAGAAGAAAAGACTATTAATTTGTAAGAAGAAAATGAAAACCAGTGTGGTAGGAAATAGCAGGGGAGGCAATGCTATTGTGAAGTGCTATTTCAGTCTTCACAACTGGCTAAAAAGTAAAAAGAACTGCAAAACAGAAAAGGGTACTTCAACCCAACTAACAGAGAAAAAATGTCAGGGCAAGACATACACCACTGAAATATCAATTTAAAGAAAAAGAATACATGATTTGAGAATGAGATAAAAATCACCTTAATGCCACCTTCCATAGCTTTCAGAAACCAAACAGATCTCAAAAAGCAGGAGTCTTCAGCTCTTAATGAGCCAAAAAGTATGCTTTAGCTTTACAGATTAAAGAGCTCTTTTTAGAAATAAACTGGTTTATCTCAGTCTTTTTTTTCTATCATTTTGGAGCTCTTGTTTGACTGGAGTATCTGTCCAACTGTTTGCACAAACATTCCCAGGCAACTGTATGCTTAATTTCCATGTGCAAATACCAGAATGTGCAATATCAAATTGTAGACTCATATATCTAATTGACATGCATAATCTTGGTAATTCTGAATGCAAATTAGGCACACAATTATGACAATCAGACACTGATGTCTGATTACAAAATTATAGGGTCAGAGCTCCACAGAAGTTGTGTGAGGAAGGTTGGAAGTATTCAGCTTGGGAGGTGTCTGTGATCATCCAGAATTTTCTGAAAGACCTGAGCTGAAGAGAATGAGGATACAAATCCACCTTTGCAGCAAAGTCAGGATGAGATCTCCCAGAACTTAAATGAGATGGTTTAAAAATCAGGATGGTTTTTAAAGTCCTCCATACTCTATGTGTCATGGGACAGTTACATAGAACATTAAAATCACACCACTGTTGCATATGGCTTTGGCATAGCTGAACAAGAGGACAAATTCATAACCAATTATTGTGACTGAACTTGGAATTTCTCTTATAATGAGGTTGTTGAAAGCATTTTTTGGTACACCCTAGAGTATTCCCCTTTTCTACCCTCACAGCTAATTGAACAACTGAAGGGATTTGTTATCACACTTGGTTAGATGATTACATTGAGTTTTCATTCTTTGGGGATTAGATAAAATTGCCTCTCAAAATATAATAGCAACTTGGATTTTTGTTACTTCTTTTCTTAGTTTCCTACTTTTGATTTACTAGGACAAATTTTTAGATTCTGGAAGCAAATGGAAAGCAGTCACCCTCCAAGCAAACAGAGTCCAGTGTCCACACAACCATCGGGGAAATTCTTTGGCCTCCTGTATCATAAAATAATATAATACTCCATAACCTTCAAATTTTTCTCCTTTCCAAACAAGAATAAAAGGAAAAGAATGAACTACAGCCATCTTCATTTGACATCTGAGGAAACAAACACATCTGAAAGCAGATAATGATGCATTAACACAGAACACAGGGAACCGAGTTCCAGTTCTCCAGTTCCAGGTAAGAGCTGTGATAAGAAGTCCATCTCAGACAAACACAAAAAAGCACAGAAGACACCAGCTGAGGCAATCCCAAGTGCCCAGCATTCATGTTCACTGTAGCAAACACTTGCAGGATATACTAATGTTTTTTCCCCAGCATCAAGACAAAGCTTGTCACAAGAGTGAGCCTGGCTCACCTTTTAGTTGGCACAAAGATTACAAGACCTCACAGGTTGATTTAATGAATTTTGACATGAGACCACCTAAAGCCTCCCACATAGAGATACATCACTCAGTAAGTTGAGCTCACTATGGTTTAGAGCAGATCCCTCTCATGGAAGTCCTGGAAACCTGTTTTCTTTTATATTATATTTCTCTGTCCCTGACAAAATGGAAGGAAACCAATAGCGAGTTTACTCTCATGAACTGACCAAATCAAGTCCCCATCTCTACTCTTCCCACTAATCTAGAAAAAAAGAATACATTTAAAAAATTATTTTTATTTACTTTGGGGCTTCAGAATTAGTTAATTGTGTTTAATTTTTATTACAATCACCAAAATTTTGATTTCGTTCTTGCTAAGCCAATATGCTGCACATCAGTACCTTGCACTTATGTTTACCAAAAATAAGGTACCACTTATGATGAGTAGGAATACCCAAATTATATTGGATACAGGACTATGGATGCAAGCCAATGAATAAAGCATTTTCCACTGATTCCAAACAGGAACAGGTCACAACTAATGCATGCAAAGAGGTTATAAGAGTTACATTGGAAAAGCAAGATATTTGCTATTAACTAACTGACAAGGCTGAGGTTCCTAAAAGAATCATTAGTGGGTTCAACATTCCTCCAGGTTTCCTTGTCAGAAACTTTTTCTTTACTGCAGGTCTTTGCTACTTCCAGAATTACTTCCCATGCCTAACCACATGTGCTGTAACTCTAAATGACCCTGGGACATAATGGGCAAAATTTATCAGGTTTTTGAAGATAGGCTACACAAACACACATAAACAGGACAAAAAAACAAAACCAACCAGGAGGCCTGTGTGAGGTGGGAGAGTGATGTTCACTTGTGTGTCACAGGGAGGTGTACCCACATGTACTGACAGATAAATGTGCAGGACATGTGTAAAATGCATTTAGGCATCACTCCATTCCAAATCCTTTGTCAGGGCAATTACAGGTTACCTTACTGTAATGATTATCCAACCCCTTCTGCTTCCTAACACGTTGTGTTGGAAAAGAAGAGGACTTCTTTTGGAAAAAAAAAATTTAAAAGAAATCCTGAATGAAGAGCTCAAGATTCAATATGCTCAGATTAGAACAGAGTTCTTCTTAAGTAAATTAGTTACTGCAATAGAAAATGTCAGACCAAATTTCAGTGGTCAGGGGCTTACTGAAAGCTTTGAGGGTCTATAACAGCTTGACAGTTTTAAAATAAGAGTAGACTTCAGTGAGACTTTACTATTTGGGGCTTTTTAACAGCTAAGCAATGCACTGGATTTTTATTTGGTTTTTTCTCTGATAGAGATGGATAGGTATGCAAAGGTAATTTGCTTAAATAAAATTCAATATGCAAAATTTGTATTTACCAACCTCTTATTGGCAATTTCACTCAGCCTCTTTGCTGAATCAGTCTTCTGGTTATTTAATTTCTGGTAATTGCATAGAAAAATAAAAGTTTTTTGGAAGTTATATATTTCTGTCTATTTCTGTCATTCGAATTTACGCTGGGGCAAGTTCTTGATTTAGTTTGGAGTTACTGTGCCTATCTGTGCATCTAGAAGATGATATATTTCATCTGGAAACATTTACAGAGCAATGTCCTCAACCCATATATAGTACATTAAAAAAACATATAAAAGAGGAATGTATATTGTAATATTGTTACTTTAAATCTGAAGTTACATTAAATCAGATTGTCATCCGATTCCTTTGGGGTAGGTAAATTGTAACATGGAGTTTCTCAAAGATGAAAACCTCTTGGCCCAAGAAAACTAGTATTAAAATAGGCAGTTCCACATGTTTGTAATTTGTGGAGAAAGTGCAGACGGTGACAGAATAGTGTCTGAACTATTTCCCACTCTTTTTTAAATTTGTATATAGCAAATTGATACACTTCAAGGTAGCAGCTGTTTAAGACTAATGCCAAATTATAAAATAGTCTGGTAAAATTCAAATATACCTTGCATATTTTATATTACTAAACCACATTTAGGATCAAAGATTAATTTCAACCTCAGTTATGCCACCCAATGTAATTATAGATTTAATTTTTATGATAAATGAAACGTAAAGCAAATTCTGCAAATTAGGGATAGCTTACAATATCCACATATCCAAACTGAACTTCCCTGTAGGTATGTGCCAACATAAAAATTTATGAGAATTGTTAGGTTGTGAAAACTTTTAGAAATACCTGGAGACACAGTGACACCTGCCATATCACCTGACATTAGAATTATTCCAAAATTCCAAATTACTATACTATCCTATTGTAAAATGAAAGTTGAAACACTCTGCCTTGGAAGAATTCTAGTACTGGGATGTCTACGTGTATCTCAGGAAAACTGGTGCCACACATTAACAACACTCACATCACTCTGATATTTGAAGTTGTAACTTTGTCTTTTAAAAATACATCAAGCAAACTCCACTCAATAAGGTTTCTGAAAGGAGGAATGCTTTCTGAAGTGTACCTGGCAAAAATTCAAGGTTCAATTAGATACTCATTGCTCTGAAAGCTACACACAATAAGCACTGACAGAACCAGCAGTTTTGCAGAAAAGTAATTGAACAACTTGATCAAAACCTGGGGAAGTTTCTAAACAGATTATACAAATTATACTAGTATGTCCTCCTTGAGGTTGTTGCTAGCAGTAAAAAAACTAAAGTTAAATGAAGATTTACAGCTCAAGTCTGCATTACTTGGCTGTTCTTTAAGCTGTCAAGGGAAGAGGTCTAGATGCATAGAACCATTGCTTCTTTCAAAGTACCTTCACAATTTCTTAAAGAAAAACACATTACATGCTGGAGATTCAGGGCTGAAAATGTGTTTTCTCCAACATTCGTTCCTTTCCCATCACAAAATTGCATGAATATGTTAAATGTTAAAATGCTTAATGATACGAAATGTATTTGATGGCCCTCAAAAATCTACTGTAATACACCAGACATTTATTAATGCTTTAACAAAGGAGTGGTCTTGATCAAGTAACCCCAACTTGTTAGGTGTTAAGCTTGTTAAAAAAAAATTTTTTTGCTTTTGCTACACCAATCACTGTGAAACCAATGTACCAGTATTCAAAACATTCATTGAGTAAGGCTGAACATTGCAAAGGTAAAAGTACTCATGCTATATTTCCTTTTCTGTCTGACTGCTCACTTTACTTAACAAAATGATGCAGGATCAAGAATCTTTGGCTAACTTGAGCTCCATTATCATATAAATTTAGAAGTCTAACTTTTCATCCCTTACTAATACAGCTGTTAGAAGAGTGTTCAATTCAGATATCCCAGTTGAGTATAAACTCTTAATTTAAGTAAAAATTCAAGTGGGATAAAGACTGCATATTCTAGAGGACAAGAATGTTTCATCAAAAATAGCTGGGATGTTATTCCAAGAGAAATAGAGCTTCCTTCTTCTGTGTGCATTTTGGAGAGATTTACCCTAATGCCAGGTATATGTTCGTACCTGAAAGACAGAGAAAAATAAAAGGAGGAGCATGGAGCTGAAGTTGGCTTTGTAACCTTTCCTAGTGCAACAGGAAACTAAAATACATTGCTGAAAGCAGAGTGTCATCACAGAGTGGGTATAAGAGAGCTACAATACTTTAAATGCTTTTTCATACTTTAATGAGAGAATCAGCTTTCCGGTAAGTAGTTCCCTTACTACTGTGGTCTAGAAAATAATGGTAAGCATTCTAGAGCCAATGTGTGGAATTAACACTGTGTTTACAATACTGTTCCCATCCCAAAAAGAGAAGAGGTGGGGAGCGAATCAAGAGTGACAGTGTTTCAATGAGAAAATGTAAAAACCAGACAGCTTTTTTTTTCCTTTTTCTAAGACTAATTGAATTTTCTGAAAGTCTAGCTCTGTGGAAGCCTGTTACACTCCCTGAACATCAGGGATAAGAGCTCCTGCAACCCATCCCTGAATAGGATGGAGCATGTTTATTTGCTGCCCTTAATCCCACTGAACATTCAGCACCAACACCACTGAGGAGCACTCATTTCCCAGGCTGCTATAAACCCTGAGGCTGAAGCTGTTTCCTGTAGCCTACAAAAGAATCCTTCCACTCCCTGAAGAGGCTCCCAGGTCTCGTTTCCCCCAGACAGGCTGTGATGGGCACAGAAGGGGCTCTGGCTGTGGCCCAGCTGTCTGGGGCAGGAGGCTGCTGCAGGTGGCAAACTCAGGATCCACTCGTGACTGAAGCCCAGCAAGCCAAGGCTGTGGCTGGGCAAGGACTTGGGATGTGCTGCCCACAGAGCCTGTTCTCTGGGTTTGAAGGAGAAAAAAAAAAAAAAATCAGCTTTCCCTAAAGAGGAGGATTCAGTCTCTCTCCACACCCAGCCCTGGCCCGGCTGCCCCAAGTTAGTATCATTTAACCCTATTTATTCCTATTTAGCTCTCTACAAATGAAGCCCAAGTGATAAGGACATCTATTCTAGTTTCTGTTTCTTAGTTTTGGTAAAGCTGAGAGATTAAACACGATCCAAAGAATGCCCCATTCAGCATGCTCAAGTGACGTCCTCAGAGAGGAAAGATTCCATTTGAAAACATCTGAGCCTTGCAGAAAGACAGCAAAGTTCTTCAATAAATAATTTCAAGACAAATATAGACTGGGGTTCTGATCCTGTGAGAGAAATTTTTATCTGGAGTTATTGAGACAGCGGCTTTCCTCCTGAGACTAAAAGTTCCAACCATCTCAGAGTAACTTCTTATCTCTGCTTCTATGAACTGTCTGTATTTGGTACAAGTGATGTCAGATGAACGTAGCAAGATGCAGTCAGCAAAAACTGAGGTGTGCATCCGTGTATGTCACACAGGAGGCTTTTTCCTTGAGGTCATTTAATGGGAGTTTTTAATATGTACATGTATTTTATGTACAGCTAAAGAAAAATTGTCCTGACTTTTTCAATACTTGTATTTCTTTTGGTGCTAGTGAAGCCTTTACTGTTAGTAACAGATGTGATCATCCTTGCACCCATTCATTTGAGGAAAATATTTGACATAAAAATGAAGGATAGAATGTTCTGAACCAAATATATAGCTACATTTTTCAGACCAAGGTTGGAATTCAAAAACATCAGGAACATGTAGACATATGTAAACTGAAACAATAGATTATATCAAAACATTGCCTGTCAATCTCCTGCTCTACTTTTCCAGCAGTGAAACATGGTCACATGCTGATAATGACTGTTTGGAAAAGTTACAAAACACAGTGTTTGTCTTGATATTTATCTTGTGTTTTTTATCATTTAATAAACAAAAGAAAAGAAAGAGTTATTATTATTACCAGTGAACTTGCAAAGGAGTATTTACCTTGTAAGGCTGGTTGAGAAAGTGTAGTTTTGTCTACTTTTTTTCTGATATTACAATGGACCAATGGCAATTACACAAAAAAAAAAAAAAAAAACAAACAAACAGAAAACCAACAAAAAACTACTGGAGAAGTCTGGTGTATCTGTGAGACGCACAGAAATAAAAGTTGTAACCCAAACACTTGAATACTTTTGATGAGTTCCAAAACACAGCTAAATACTCTGATAGCTCTGGACCAATTTTGGAATATGCACATGAACAACTCTAGGGCAACTTTTTTCTCTGGGCCTGACCAAAGAGCTATGAATTCAAGAGAAACCTTTCCAGTTTATCCAGTGAGTTTTGGATGAGGTCCCCAGGTAAATTTGCTGTGTCAGTACAGTCAAATCACACAGTATCACATCTTACAACAGTATCAGATATTTCAGAAAACTGTTTTTAACTGGGTTCAGGAGCATGATAACTGAATTACTCGTGTAGGATTAAGTGGCTGTCCACCTCCTTCAACAATCTTTACTTTGTACTCTGAGCCATACTGGGGACAAAGGAACTTTTGTGCCTTCTAGTGTTTAGGCAAATAAATTTTTAACTTCATTACAGTGTCTAGAAAAATGATATAAGAACATATAAGCTCACATATAAGAAAGAAATGAAGATTGGCAAAGTAATGGTAAATACAAATGCACCAAATTATTACATGCCAACCATCTCAGGTTTTTTCTCTAGTTCTGGCCTTTCAAGGAAAGAACACAAACTAATATAACCAACGAGAGAAAAGGTCATATTCAATTATTTTCCCAAACCTCGCATATATTATTCAGTTTATAGACAAAGGACAAAGCTATTCTGTAAATAAATAAGTAATTTTGCTAACCAGAAATTATATTAACATTTACTCTGAAAAACAAAATATGAACTTTTACTCAATTATTTTGAAAAACTGAGTTCTGTTCTTTAAATCTGAGCATCATCTGGGTGGCATAAAAACTTTTTGATCAATTAAATTAAAATAAATCTGACATTAAGTAACATATGGGTGTGGGGTAATCTGCGTTTTGATCAGTTGCAGAATGACGGAAAGGTTAACTGTAGGATTAATTCCAGACAGGACATCTGGGCAATACATTTGAATCTTTAGGTCTGAATCTAAAACTTGCACAGATTTCATGTGGCTCATCTGATGCACCCACAATAAGGTGCTCATTTAGAAAGCTGCATCACAATTCACAAATAAGGGACTTCAACATTAAACTATTAGAAACAATTCATGGCCACATTGCAACCAAATGATATTTAGATACCTCCAGTGGTAAATATCAAATATATGAAAGAAGAAGCCCACAAAGAATAATTTCTGTAGGACATTGATAAAATGCAAAGAACTCTTGGAAGTAATTCAATGGAGTAAAAATCAGCATAACAACATCAAAAATCATTTTGTCTTGGTAAACATAAAGAGATCCAGCACTGACACACTTCAAAGAGTGTTTTCAGAGCTGTCTTCTCTACTTCCTGTAACAGATCAATGACAACTCGAGCACAAACAAACTCCCACATTGGGTGTTGAGCAGAATTCAGTCTTGAGCTGAAACTTTTCTGTTTACTTTCTTTTAGTGAAAAGAGAAACTACTTAAATAAAGGCATACAACTGTTGCCCTCTCCAGCCACAGCAAGACTCAGACAGATGGACAAACCACTTGAAGAAGAGAGGAAGCCTTAGCAAGGAAGAAGCTCTATAATAACAGATGTGGCTCATTTTAACAAGTCCTGTGCAAGAATCACAGGGCTTTTCAACCATCTTATTTCATAATTTCACATGGCATAAACAATCTTACCTCAGCCCCTAAAGTGTGCCTGCACAGAACCACTGCAGAAAACTGTGAGGCAATAAACTGAACTTCAAGCCACAGATTCATACTGCAATTTCTCTTCAAATAAATTTGCACTGTAGTGACCATAATGGAGTTTTTCTTCTAAAAAAATTCTATCGGGATGAAACTATTCTGGACATTTTTACAGAACATTCTTGAATGAGTACATTATTACATTGACAGACCTGTTTGGAACATTAAATCCTTTTATTCTTATAGTATTACATTTGTTTGGAGATTTTGCATCGACTTCAGTGTTACTTTGAGTTAAGAATGCAATCTCTTTCTCAGTATTTTTTGTTAACAGAATGATAGTTCAATTTAAAGTGGTTGAAATATTTTACTTAAAATAATTACCAAACTTTATTAACAGTATATTTTCAGTGACTCCTGCAATTTTCCATTAGGTTTATTCAGCCAAATTGACTAGGAGATTATTTCTTTCTCTCTATGGAGTCACATAAAACTCCTTTGAAATGGCATGAGTAGAATAATTAATAAATTTTAATAATGGAATGCATTGTACTAGGAAAAGATCATTATAGCACATTGTTACCCACTGCATCCGAGCTCTCCACTGTTTTGTTACTTTCATTCCTTACCTCTTTGTTGGCTCTGTCTGCCTGAACTAATGTTCCATTCAGACACGGCTCTACATAGTGCAGCTCTTCATTATACTACAGAGGGAAATACAAAGTATGATGAAAAATTTAATTAAAAGCTTGGAAGATACAAGTCAATTTAATGACTTAGAACTACAGTGAATGAAATAAGCACAGAAAGCAAGAACAAAAGGATTTTGTTCATTTTTAAAAACTGGTTGTGGTATTTCTTTTCCTTTTACATGATTCTTAATTTTTCAGAGGTTTATACTTCTAAAGGAGCATTGAATGGATGCCAAAACTCAGGTGGCCTTAAGGGTACTAGCTGGCAAAAACATCCCTCAAATTGAAATCTGGATAATATTAAGAGATCATGTTTGAAACATCACAAACTGAACTCACATTTCTTTTCTACATGTAAGAGAATTTCCAAAAAATATTTGTGGCACTGTCTAATATTTTAAAAGGTTAATACTGGAACAACTTCAGCAAAAAAACCCTGTAGATTGAATCAATCGAATCAATCGTATAAATGACTGACAATTTTCAAAATTTCAGTCAGGGTGGCTCATGCACAAAGTCATGAATATGTGACAGATCTTGAAGGAATTCTCTGTTTTTCTCAAAAGGTGTAGGTAAGTTAGATAGCTGAGTCCTACATTCAGAAGCATCCTAAGCATGGGA
>VYXF01006666.1:40834-200694 GCA_013397295.1 Polioptila caerulea
TTTTTTTTTGCAATTTAATCATCTAGTCCATCAATTTCAGATGGATATTGCAACAACCTACCCGTGAAAGCTAAAGTGATCTTTAACATTGTCCTTTTATATTTTTTCTCTGGAAAGACCTGCAGTGAATTCTGCTTTCTGATGCACATATACATTTATATCTATCTATAGATATACAGAAATACAAGCATTCATTCTGTTAATCACTGTGCATTATAAAGCAAATTTGACAGTCAGAGTCACTCAAGTTCAACATTTTACTTCACTTATTGTGTATTCACATTGTTTGTCCAGATTTCCCACATTAATAAAGCTCTTATTCCACCTGAAATTTTGGTCTGGGGAGAGAGTACTTGGCCATTTGTCTGAGGCTTCCAGATGCCCTCACAGAGTAACAATTTAGATTGTCCTTTCAGAGCAGTGAGTCTGGGCAAGGACCAGCCATGTGCTGTGTGAAGGTTCATTCTCCACCCTCTGGGCACAGCAGATCTATTTTTGCACACACTGCACAGCTGGACAGCTCTGGAGACAGAGGAGATCTGCTCCTACACAGGGGATTTCTTGGACTGACATATGTGTATCCTACCTTCAAATGAAACTGCTGTCACATCAGCAGGCTATGCCTGAATTACAAAGGGGAAGATATAATCTCACTCAAACATTTGTCTATAGATAAAAGCTGTATGGGATTTTCAGTGCTTTCACACCAGGCAGCCTCTTGTGTGGGCTTTGTTGCCTCATGTTTTGATCACAGAAACATCTCCGTTCTTGACAAATTTCGTTTGCCCTGCTGGCACTTGGTCAAAGCAATGTTTTGGAAGCAATTTCTGCAGATAACAAATCACAGTGACTGGCTTTACTGGGTCCCCTCTCTATGTCTTTCACACTCCTCATGTTGAAGTCATTTCGTGGTTCAGCCCCAGCCTACCTGTGCCATTCCACATTGAAAGGTCCACTCCCTTCTCCACACCACAGGTCTCTCTTGCTGGTTTGTTCCATTTTCAAGCCAACAAATTTTTTTGTTTGTTTACACTGTTATTTTTTTGCCTTGTGAGACAGCAAGAGGAAGCTGGGTCAGGGGAGGTTTAGATTATATACTAGGAAAAGGTTTTTCACCCAGAGAGTGGTTGAAGAGTGGAACAGCCTCCCCAGGGGAGTGGTCACCCAGTCTGACAGAGTTCAAGGAATGTTTGGACAACATTCTCAGGCACATGGTGGGATTCTTGGGGGGTCCTGTGCAGGGCCAGGAGTTGGGCTTGATGATGCTGAGGGATCCCTTTGAACTCAGCATATCCCATGGTTCCATGACTTAGTACAAAACAGCTCCCTAGCAACTCTTCCTGCAGAACCCCAAGGCAACAGGACAGTGCTTTACACCCTCGCCACCACTCCTGTCATGCTCTCCTTGTTCCCCCTACATTTCTGTGATACCTCTTGCAATGCAATGAACACCTGCAGGTTCAGATTTGCCCATCAACGTTCTAATGAAATTACACAACTCACCTGGTCAGCATCAAAACACATTCTCCATTGCTGTTTCTACTTATTTAAACAAAAACACACGTATCCATCCTAAAAGAGGTTCTAGAGAAGAGAGAACCTACAGAGGAAAACATTACCTCAGAAAAATACTGTAATTAGCACAGTAAATAGGTTTCTTTCTAAAAATTCAGAATTTCTAATAGTAGCCAAGCACTGCAGGAGGGCTGTGCCCTCACAACCAGTTCCTGTCAGCACCAGCTGTGGCTGGAGACACTGCAAGGTGCCCAGATGGAGGCACAGCAGGCTGAGGGCTGTGGTGCCTGGAAAGAGCCCTCAGCAGCTGGAAACATCTGGAAACAGCTGGGAAAATGCAATGGTGGAAGGGGAGTGCTGCTGGACATGGGGGGCTGTGGGTGACCCACACCAGGGTGAGGCCACCACTGAGGGAGCCAGGCCAAGGTGGGGACAGCCCTGAGGGACCATGGCCATGGGTGACCCTGCTCAAAGGACAGCAAGGAGCTTCAAAGACAGAACTGCAGCTGGAACTCATCCTTGGCTCAGCCTTCCCGGGGGCTCCTGCACCTCCCCCTGAGAGGGGAGAGGCTGGCAGGGCACAGAAGGTGCTGGGACCGGCCCCAGGGAGGCACTGGGCACCATTTCAGCCTGGGCAACCAGGAGGAAAAGCTCACATGGGTGATTCCTTTTCTCAACACAAATTCAGTGATCAGAAGCTTATGTAATTTAGCAATAAGTTATGTAAAAAATTCCATGACTCCACGGTGTTTTACACACAGCTCAGTTCAAATAAACTTGAAATTGGAAAAAGTGATGATTAGCTTTTTCATACTTGCTTTTTTAAAAAGTATTTGGACAGTATTTCTGCTGTAGTACTTAGGCAAAGTCATTAGTTTGGATCCAAGCTATGTATGTTTTTACATTTTTTTGTTATAGATGAGCCTTTTGATTTTCTCAAAGTAAAACTTTCACTTAAAAAAAACCCAACTTTTCTTTTTTCTTCCAACTTAATTCACAGTAACTGTTACAACCACTGATAAACAGAGATTGTGCACCAAAAAATGGCTGGCATTCTTAGTAATTACTCTAGTTGAAACATTCTTTCAACTTACAGAAGTTTAGATTAAATTTAATCACATTTTTTTAAGGACAGTAAATCTTTTTTTGATAAAGTATGTAATTATATCTTTATACGACATGAGTTTCTGCTAATTATGCAATTATCATGCAAAGAGATTAATATGAAAGATAGTCTGAACTGCTTGTTATACATTAAAAATGCAGTATATGTACATATACTTCATTTTCTATATAATTTCAATGATTTACACTTGTGCCTCTGGGGTCATTTAATTTACTATACAAAGGATTCTTCCCTTATTGCAAAAAAAGGCAAAAATCTTCCTCATATTCAAGAAGTTGAAGACAATTACACATCGAAAAAATATTTTATATAAATAAATTTTATATTTTATATATAAATAAATATTTTTAAATAAAATTATTTATTTATAAAGTATTAACAAGAGAAAATCAACAAAACAAAATTTATGTAACAACCAATTCCTTGTCCCTTCCCTCCCCTGCAAATCACAGTTCTGACATCAGTTTTGGATTTGTTGAAGTCATCCTTACATCCAAGATTAGTCCCATTACTCTGAAGCACAGTAAAACCAGCCTCTGGTCATAGCTTTAAAACTTGTACCATGGAAAACTCACTACCATGCCCAAGAGGAGCTGCTGAGGATCTGATTTCTCACTGATTTCTATCTGCCATGCAAGCCTTGGCAAAAGCTAAAATCTGAATCTATTCATTCTTACATTTACCCATTTTGCAATTTGCACTGTATTGCAGAAGCTGAGGAGGAGGAAAAGCAGAGAAGGCAGACACACCCTGAAGTTAAAAGTTAAGGTAATATACAAAGTTCAAGCAAACTAAAAAAACCCAAACAAACAAAAAAACCCCTATTCTTTGCCATCCCAGACTAAAGAATACTCGTTTAAGGGGTTTCAAATGGCAACTCATAGACCAACAGTCTGAAATCTCTGACACCTGAAGAATTTTGCACTGAAAAAACACAGCATCTGTCCAGTGGGTTCAGATGTCATCTTATCCATCACCTGCCTGCAACATTTTTCAAGCAGTTTGAGTGAAGTAAAACATGACAGATAGCAAGAAATGATGGAAGAAAAATAGTAAAAAAAAAAAATGAGCCCTGAGACACTCACAGCGATTATATTGAAGAAGTCATCATCTCCAAGGGTATCCAAAATAGATGAAACTGTCTGTTTCGCAATAGTCAAGCGAAGCCCTTTCATACTGCCACTGACATCCACTAAAATTACCACATCTTTTGGAGAAGTTGCTGCCTGGATGTACCTGAGATGACATACAAAACTTCTTTTAAATACTGAACTTTTCATCATTTCAAATTTCTTAAACACTGGCAGTCATCAATTGCCTACCACTTTCTGTTTCTGCAGTCAAATGCAATGACTCCATTCTCATCAGGTTCCCATTTAATTCCTGTATAAAAAAAATAGAGAATAAAATATTAAATTAAACTTTAACAGTATCTGTTCAAAATGTATCTGTGGTATTGGGGTAGCAGTCAATGGAGTTTCATACTTTAATCTAACAAGCAGTGCCATCATAACATTGGAGCTACTGGGGGAAGAAAAGTTCCTAAAATAGGGCAACTAGAAATAATTTTTTTCCTCACTCCTTTTTAGTCTACTGTAAGGTGAAACCTCTTCTGGCCTACTATGTTCATTGTATTATTTTCACAAAATTCTTGCCAGTCTTGGTCTTTGGTGCTGGCAAGCTTTACCAAATCTTGCAAAGTCCTTTCCAGACCTTGGGCACTTCCTGCCCATGGCTGACTCCAGCAGCTCCCATTACACCACCTGCTTCACTCACAGGTCATGCTCCGAATTTTCACTTAGATCACAAGGAAGAGGTAATATCTCCTGGTTGTGGGATAGAAGAAATATGATAAAAATATCTCCAAGGAAAAATAAAATTAATGGGGGAATTCTTCCTGCTTTTTACACTCATTTTCTCTCACAAAACAAAAAATAGCCTTAAAAATAAGGACTAATATTTGAAATATCATGGAGCTTGAGAACTGAAATATGATCTCAAAGGAAACAGATGTAGTAGCCATTACTCTCAGCTACTTTCAGACGTACAGGCCTAAAGTGAACTTGCTTAAACTCAAGACTTAGAGAAACATGGGTTGTTAAACCACATCAGCCAAAGGAATAATACCCACTATGAGCTTGATTCCAAGTTACAGAAGCTGAGCATCAGTTTATTTAACTTCATAGTTTATTATAATGCGGTCATTTTTTTACAGGATTAAATATAAAACTTAATAGGCAACAATACAGGTTTTGATCTATTTCTATAGAAATGATACAACTGATGTGATTGCATTTAATTTCAATTGGTGTGAAAATAAACTTTCAAACAAGTTTTTTAAATCTCTACATGTAAATCTGCCAGGTTAAGTGGAAGTCTAAAAACAGAAGAACAAATAATTACAAAGTCTTACTCTGTGCATTGGTAGAGCACATAATTTAAGCTTAGTACTTTATGAAGGCTCTACTCATTTTGCCTGCCTTCCTCCCAGCTGGTTTAGAAGTTATTTTTCACATGTGTGTATCTATTTCTATCTGAATAGAATTTTTTATGAGTACATGAGTTATCATGAGGGTTTCACCTCCAAATATAAGTTTGTAGAAAAACATCAAAATTTTCAAAATGTTGATTGGAAATCTCTCTGAGAACTAGGTGAAGTAAAGTCAAACGTGGAAGAATCTGTGGCAGTCAGAATTTGTGACAATACTCAATGCAACCATAGCATTCTTTATTGTATTTTAAGAACGTCTCTTCTTCCTACCTGGATATTGCCTGAAAAACCCTTTTGCACTTCCAAAGTACTGCCAGATGAGAGAAGGGTCACGATCAAAGTTATCAACGAACACTTTATTTAAAGACTCTGACCAATAAACTCCATTTACAATGGCTGGATCTGGAAAAAAATATAAAAAACACATACACACACAATGAAAAGTAGAAGTAGAATCCCAGGAACTCTATTATCTTCAGCTTATTCAATACCCAAAAATCCATTGACTGAAAACTGTTGCAAAATAGTTTTAGTTTCCTTTGTCAAGTAAGTGATCCAAAATAAATAATTCACTTAAAGAATGGCTCAAATAGAGCAGAGAAACTTGTTATTACTTTTCACATAAGCTAAAATTGCGCTTTAGAGCATCTCTCTTGAACCATCACATCGCTTGTTCTGGAGAATATAAATAAGTCAATCTAACTTAAATTATTTACTCAATGTACCTTCCCTAAATGCATGGAATGTCTCATAGCAACATTTTATTGTTTTAAACACTAAATTTGGTAATGAAACATTTAATTTAAACATTAAATTTGGTTTGAAAGTTTTCATGGTGGAATAGAAAGTGAAATACCTTTTATTTCGCACTTGAATTACCATATGTGTAAAAACACAATATCTCATGACAAATACCACTAGTTGTTATTTGGAAAACATTGAACCCACATTCCACAACAATTACTCAATTAGTTTTTTATTTCCATAGAAAGAGAACTACAAAGTAAATCCTTGAAGCTGAAACTGTTCTGTTTAAGACATCCCCATCTATCAATCCCTAAAACCCAGGCTGCCCAAGTATGTTTTTAAGCTGTAGATTTGGTTCAATATTGGCAAATGAGAAATCAATGAACGTGTCTTAGAAAGTTACTGGATTTCAAACCATGAATTTTGATAGGTGAGAAACAATTAAGATATTAATTAAATTAATTACACAGGATATTCCCTGTTCAATCTTATGTGAAGTCAGTAGAATAGAAAGGAAAAACAGAACTGAAATCACAGATGTATTATTTAATTTGCAAAAGTGTGCATACATGAATACACAGTAACATTTGCTCAAGCATTTGCAATAAAGCAGCCTTTAGCTTGCAAAATAATGTCACTGTAGTGATTTTAGAAGACTGTTTCAAATGTGATTTTAATGGAGTGGAAAAAAGGCAAATTGTTATCTTCCCCTGCATTCATCAAGAAAAACAGCAGAAAAATGAAAATGTCTCAGCTACACAAGTTTGCATGTTGCTTTCACCTAAATATTTAGGTTTACATAGAAGAAATGCTGAAAAAGCAAGGTCGACAAAATAGTCATTGTTTTTAAAACACATGGAGTGTGGTTATTTGTTTCTCTAGAGGATGAAATATACACTTAAAATCTGCCACACCACACACATATCAAACTGGTGTCACTGGTCCAAGGGCACAACTTCAGTCCTGCCTAGCTGGCAGAAGCCATTGTCCAGCTGTTTCCCAATCTGTAGTTATCCCAAAAATGAGCTGTGACCAAAACATCACAAATCAGCTCTCAAGACTGAGATCTGTCATTGGTTTGTAAAAATATGCTCCTGTGTCAACATTCCAAAATATCAGCCCATGGTTCAGCATCTAGACATTACCTGAGATGTGAAGCACTAAAATGATAATCCTATTCCTCAGCCCACAGGAACTTCCCAGCACCAGTTCAAACACTGGTATTCTGATCCTGATCCTATAATTCATTTCTAATGGAGTGCCCAAATCACTAAAAACTGCAGGGGCACTGCTGGCTCAGCATCACAATCCTGAGATAAGGCGACAAGTTTAATTCATCTTTGAAATTAATTCAAGTTTAATTCATCTTTGAAAAGAGCAACCAAGCTCAGAGAGTTGGGTTTGGGTTTTGTTCTTTTACTTTTCCTGGTGTTGCTAGAAAAGTCTGTTTAGTGGATAAGAGAAGGCACCATTTCTCGAGCCTTTAAGGGCTATAGGCTCTTTATACACCCTTCAGTCATCAGGATTAGTGAAAAGCCAAACAAGTCAAACAGACTAATTCCATATATATTTATATTTAAAATAACCTGCAGTGCTTCTTAACAACTTATGTTTGGATGTCATTCCAAGATTGCCCATTGTACCTTAGTATTTTACAGTTTTATCAATTCATTGGATGTCTCCTCTCCTGGATTCCTCAGGGCCTGATTTTTGGTGTCCTTTCCTAATGAATCTGAGCTCTTAAGCCACTCGTGAGCAGAACCCTCTGCTTTCCAACCTAATTACAATTTTCTTTGAATTCTTTATGCATTACAGTTCCATAAGGTCATGGCACAACTTCAAACATTCTCCTCTTAAGTTCTGAATTGAAGTACTTCCAGTAGCATATAAAAAATATATATTTGTATATAGAAAATACAAATATAAATCACTTCTCAAAAATTGTACTGAAATATGCATGGGTATTTTAGATTACGTTTTTTAGACCATCTGTGAAGAGCCACTTAACATGTTTATGTATCTGTATTACAGATTAGAGAACTCCATGGAAATAAAATCAGGAAATTTTCCCTGAACGAGACTGGAGTCTATATTCTGCACTGGGCTAACAACACTAATCACCCAACTGCTGATCACTCTAAACATTAATCCAGTGACTCTGAAACTAATAGATTTAATTTTTTTAGCTGGAAGGAGCATAAAGCAGGCATTTTAAACAGGAGAAGATAATTAAAATGTGACCTATTCTCACTGTGCTCCTTCAAAACAAAAGCTGGTGACAATTCCCTGCCTTCCCACACCCTGCATGTCTGTTATGCTGGCTGTTCTTTTTACAATATATCAAGTTTTGGTTTAGGCATCACTTTAATAAAAGAAGCACATAGGGCTACAATCAGTTTGATCCTTGTCATACAAACAAAAGTGGTGTAGGGACAAAGGTAGCCAGAGTACAAAACAGCAGACCTGGAAATCGTGAGTCTCTGTGGCTGCTGTACCTTCAGGCAGAAGGATTTCACACTGGAGCTCTTTGTCCTGAACTTTAAAACAATGGGAGCATCTCTGTTCACACCCCAAATACAACTGCATTTCTGACCATATGTCTCATTAAAATTTCACACTCTCATCATCTAATAACCTGTATGTTAAACTTGCTCTGGGCAATTTCCAATTTTAGTAATCACACTAAACTGTTTAAATTCCCCCAGTACTTCATTTAAAAACAGTATTCTTAAGTTTTTCAATTACTGGTGAACATCATCTGCGTCCCCCAGATAGTTAAATGTCAATAGTGGTAAATTAATCTGTGTGAATATTCAGAAATTTGGTGAGGGAGAAAAAATTAAAAGGTAAAGTTTAATATAAATGCAAAATCATTAATGTGATGTTATGAGGCTCAAAGATAATAAACTTAAATAGCTTTCACTACAGTTCTTGAAATATAATTTCTGCTTTTGCTTCCTGGCAGATAAAATATAATTAAAATATTCCCTTTCCCTTGTATTTTAGATGAGCTGGTTTGCAATTATATGGGATTTTGCTCTACCACTGTTTGTGTAGCTGTTTCTTGTTTTTACTGACATTTAACATAAACCAACCTCCAGGAAAATAGGTCCAGTGACACAAAACTGAAATGAGATTGCCAAAGAACAGTACAAATGCATGTAGCAATTAAGTGGCTGTCACAGATCCTGCTGGCCCAAAAAGGACTGAAGTCTCAACAAAGGCAAGGAAGGTGCACAGACTAAAAGATGTGCAACAGCAAAGGTAATGACTATTTTTTTTTATTTTCACAGAATCCATAGAAGTATCTAGAGTATGCTAAGTCTATAGAACAAAACTAATACCTACACAACCCATTTTGCATTTCAATTATTGCAGCATGTTTTAGAGAAAATAAAGGAAACCACTGAGAAACTCAGTAACTATGAAGAAGGTATGGAATACTTCTCTTTCTTGCCATACTCTGCTTTATTATTAAGAAAAGTCACTAATGATCCTTAGTCTTTCCCTCTATTCTATTCCTTTTGTGATATAATCATTATTTTTTCCTGGAAATCTGTCAAAGATGCTGGCATTGAAAATGATCTTCCCTGCTGTAATATCTGACAGCCCTAATCTGCAGAGCAGTTCTGTCACACCACGAAGCAACACAAGCACAGCCCATGGGCCCAAGCCCTGGAAAAGGAATGCAAAATCCAGCACTCTTTCTGGCTCAGAGATAGCAACAATATTAGCTTAGTTTTTATGACACTGACAACATATTTAGTCTGGTCATATTTTAAAGAATAACAAAATCACATACTTTGCTGGGACATATACCAACAATCGAATAATTACACGACTCAACACTAATATGAATGCTTTTCAGGGTGGTCCAGCATATTCAAGAGCTGGGGCTGGATGCCAGTTTTGGCAACTGCCTTCACTTTTTTTCTCTCTCTTCCCCTCTCTCTGACTCCAGGATAATGTGGATGCATCAGCTCACAGATCAAAGCATCTGGCCATCTGTAGACATAAAAGAAGGTGTTTGTCCATTTTGCTCCATGTGCTGGGAACTGTTCACCCATGTCAGAAATCACATTCCCTCCTTGCAAGAATATGGGATGGTAAAGACTTGAAGTACGTGACTGTATAAAGGCATAACATTTAGTGCCTTCATCTTCCAACATTTCCCTAATAACTTCACCCTTCTCCTTTGAAGTGGCAGCAGAAGAACTGGAGTACGGCCAGATGTGTTTATTTTTATGCTGAGTTTCATGAGTGTATTTGGGTGATGCTTTCTATTTGTTTTACCCTGTGTGGGGGATAGTGTTCTTTTTTTATTTGGGGGGGGTGTCGTAATTTTTTTAATTTTTTTTTTATTAACAAGATGGACTGAGATTCAACTTTAGGTCATTTGAAAGCCAGAATTACTCCTGCAAACTCCTCACTAACAGCATTCTGGGATAGAGATTCATTTATGTCTCCTAAGGGCTTGTCTTCTCATGAGTGGTAGAAAATGTCCTGCAGCAAATCAGTGGAGATTTGAACGCACTTCCCCCATTTGGTGAATGGCTGGACTTTGCTTATTTTTGCTTACTTCTTAGATGTAACAGCTAAAAGCAACCAGTGTGGGGGCTGACAAGTGAGCAGGTTAGAGCAAAGCTCTGGAAACAGCATATAGGCACCATCTAAGAAAACAGAATATGTGTTTTAAATTAAAGGAGAATCCCTGAGCAGAAGTCAAGGGCATCCCAGGATGAAGTAGAAACATGCTGCTTTAAGAGAGCTGCTGTCCCAGGAGCCAGGTATATGGAGCAGTCAGACCTGTCTCTAACATGCTCCTAATAGATGGGATTGCCCACCCAGCAACTGCTTTGGGCTGAGAGCCAAAGTCAAAACCCAGTAATCCTGACAGATAAATTAATTCATCTTACTGCAGATAGGATGTTTCTGTATTTTCAGTGAAACATGCCTATTTCCACACTTCTGCATGATACAAATTGAGCACTGTGAAAAATGAAAGTATAGTAAGAAAATACCACAGCACAGAACTCTAAGATGCCACGCTGTAAAAGAAAGGGTGAACAACATGGAAAGCCATGGATAGAAATGGTTTTCCAAGTGGAAAAGAGAAAACAAATTCTGAGAAGGCAGGAATTAAGCAAATTGAATAGAGGCCTCTTATCCACTGCATTTTCATAACAGAAGAAAAATTAGTCATGAATGCTGCAAAAAGAAGGAGCCAGTTCTATCACATGGCAAGAAGACATTTCTGCACAGTCTGATGGAAGAGTAACTATCAGCAGCCAGGAAATTCAAACCTCTGGGAAGTAGCAGACCAGGAGAAGTGTCACAATGAGCAACAGAGGAAGCCAGTGGAACACACTGCAAATCAGGGGAAAAGAAAGCAAATTTGACTGCTGCTAAATCCAGCCAACCGTGCTGTAAAATATTTAATGCACAACATACCAAAAGAGACAATTTTATCAGAGTTACTGTCAAAGTGATGTATGACAAAGGCAAGGCACAGCCTTGGAAATAAAAGTCATCCTTACAGAAATTTCTCAGGGACAGATCCATCCACCAATCTTTACAAAATCCTTTTGAAACACAGGACCATGCAATCCTGTTAACTAGCACTTCACAAAAAATGTCCCATTCCTATTGCACAGATATTCAGAGACATGGAGTTACAGAAGCAGGCTGACTTGATGGCACAGCACGGGGCAGTTGAGACCAACAAATAATGCTTTGAAGGAGGTTCCAAAGTCATCAACACATCATGCTTCTTGCATACAGCAAATGGAGGCATGAAAACCTTTAGAGAGAAATGTTTTAGCAGATAAAATGCATCACAGTTGTACTGGGCTATAATAAATTAAACCTTTACTGCACCATCCCTGGGAGCATCAACAGAGTATGAATGTGCAAGTTTTGGATGTAACAGCACACTTATCTCCTACCATGGCAAGTCACCATCTCTTCTCCTCTCAAATCAACACACACTTACTTTTCTTGTGCTTTTATAATCCTTGTGTAGCACCTCCTTGCACAAAAGACTGTACAATTTGAGTAAAATGGAAGTTTTACTCATACAAGATATGAAAAAATTCAGCTGGTTCTAAAGCCTCTGAAGATAGTATTAAAAACACTAAGCAGATGTACAAATGTATCTTGGGATGAGTACATTACAAAATCCATTATGTATTCTTAAACATTATTTACTCCTTCAGAAATGTGCCAAATAAAAGCTGCAAGACACCTAAATAAACAAAGCATAGTGTAAAAATGTCTTTGTACATTTTTAGCCAAACAATATTTTGAAACAGTTTATATTCTAGCCAAGCATACTAATGCTTAACCAGAAGAGCAGCCTCCTTCCTCTTCAGACAACACATACCATAGAAAAATCAAAGATTCTGTGTAATGTAGCAGCATGGAGAAACAAATTACTACAATATTCTAAAACAGTAGGCGAAATTAATATGTATATTTAGATACACTATTATTATTCTTTGTCAAATGTCAATCTTTTTCAATACATAATAAAGTTACAGTTTTTACTTCGCCAGACAACCATTGAATTAATGCATATTCACTCCTAAAGGTTTTCAGAAACCCAGCATTATTGTCACTTTCCTGTCCTTAGAAAGCAACAAGAAAAGTAAGGGTCATGATTGACAGAGGTGCCTCAGGTCAGAAAGCCTCCCAATATTGTACCTGAGACAGTGCTCAGTAACAAACACGCACTGGCTCACGTTTGTCAAAAGGCAAAGCCCAGCTCTGAGTAACCAAGCAACAGCTGCTGGATCAGCAGGGAGAGAGTGGGGCTTTCTGGAGGAAATGGTTCACGTTTCCACGTAGCCTGGATCTGACACCTAGTTGCCATGGTGATGAGGATGTATTAGAAACACAGATTGGATCCACTGCCAGAGACAGACTAGAACACAGCAAAGATAAAGCATAGCACACATCTTGCTTGGCCATGCCAACGTTTCCAAAAGGCTTGCTGTTGAAGACAGGGGCTCGAGAGAAAATGAAAACTAAAATGAAAATAAATCTGTGAAGCTAAAGCCCTTTTCAAGAACAAAGCAGCAGCGTGAGTAAATTCTGGGAATCAGGTTTGAGGCAGAATTTAAGCAAAACCAGATGGAAGAAGTGGAGAAATCTGTGCATCTCTGTCCAACAGGCAACAAGAGTTAAAACAAAGAAATATGGGAAGATAGGATATTCTCTGCAACCTTGATTAAATCTGTTAGACTAAAAAGTTTCTTCTAAATTAAACAATATCCAGTGTTAGGAAGACAGTGCAAACACTGTCCTAGAGACCTTAAAATGTGATAAGAAACAATTCAGGGAAAGGATTTAAAAATATAAATATGTGTTCCAGGTCAGTATGTGACCATGAGTATTTAAATAACAACCCCAGGATGTTGAATGTTCAGAAGCAAAGCCCATAAAATCATATACGACAGTGACAGACAAGATTTTATTTCTTAATTTCACACCTTACAGGAAAACGGTTTTGCATATGTGCTAGCTGCAGATTATAATCTTTCTGCATCACTTGAGAAACGATTTTTTTTGGTTCTAATATTCTAGAAAACAGGTAATCTCAATTTTGGCAGCCAGTTGGAAGGCATTGATAGGAAAGTATGACTGAATGATATTCATAGCTCTTTTTAAGTATCAAATTGAAAAATCCTCACTTAATCAAAAATGGTTGTGGTTCATCACATTTCAATATCTTTTAGAAAAGGCTCTATTACATGCAGCAGGGTTTTTTTCCTATGCAAGCAAAACTTTTGATTAGAGTCTGCATTTATTGACTTGTAGTGCATAAACTCGTCTGTTAACATGCAATGAGCATCATGCAATGGAAATGCCATTTGACACAGGTAATATTCTTTCCCAGTCTCTAAACTGTTCAAGCAAAACTTAAAGAATCTTTGTGACATCTAAGTCCAAGATCTCCTTTTGGAAGGTTTTCAGCATTCAGGAAGTAAATATAGTTAGCAGAAACACACAGGCTACACCTGATGTCTTTTGTACTAAAGGCAATGAGGTCAGGATTATTCACAGTTGTATTGTATTCACATTGTTTGTAAATAATTTTAAAAGCATTGGTGATTATAAAGGTAGAAAGACACGAAGGATGGGAACAACTGGGGGAAAATATCTTGCAATAGAATAAGAGAGAAAGGTTTTAAATTAAAAGAAGGTAGGTTCAGACTAGATATAAAGAAGAAATTTCTTACTATGAGATTGCTGAGGCCCTGGAACAGGTTACTCAGAGCTGGTTGATGTCCCCTTCCTGGAAACACTCCAGGTCAGGCTCTGTGCACCATGATTAAGGTGAAGATGTCCCTGCTCTTTGCAGGGAAATTAGAGTAGGTGACCTTTAAAGGTCTCTTCCAACCCAAACTACTCCACAATCTACAATCTACAGAACAATAAAAGACACACGAATAATTGATTGCCAACTTTCCACAGCAATAATAACAATAATCCTAACAGAAAGCTTCTAAACAAAGGTTTAAGTCACATGATAAAATCTATACTTTCAACAGCCAGTGAAATGATAGACAACAGAGACAAAGAGAGGCACAAAAGACAGTGCACATGTGCTGCAAAGAATTGTGTCATGAGCAAAGCTGTAAGACAAAGAGACAAAGCCTCTTTCTGCAAAACAGTATTACTACCTTGTAAAAAAAAAACGTGGAAAGTTATTAAATTGTGGAAATGCAAGTAATGATAAGAATTGGATTTAAATTCATAGGAAAATATTTATAGTCATCTTGTCCTCGAAATAAGTGAAGTCCAAATACACCTTAAGACCTGTAAGTTACCCTTTAAGCACATTTTTTAATAAATCCATATTTATGCAGAGTGATCACAGTTACAGAATCAAAATGGTTGTTAATATTTGAATGTATTCCAAATCCATTCACACAGAATTAGTATTAATGTGGTATTAATTTAAGGGAAAATGAATTTAGACTATTTTATAATGAAGATTTCTTTATCTTTTATTATTGAACTTAAAATGTGTTTTACAATCATGAACCAGTTTTAAAAAACATGGATTTTACAGCTTGATTTACGCAGTTTGAGACTCTCAGCAACACATTGTGTGCCTTATGTTTGTTAGTTGAGTTGACATAAACCATATCTCCTGTTGACAGAAACGCTTGAAAATATTCAGGGACTCCAGCATCCATCACTGAAAAACTCTGCAGTTATGGAAAGCACTGATAAAATTGCTTCCTGTACTTCAAAAACAGCAGCTCTATCACAGGATCAGGATGAGAAGAACAGACGGAAGACAGTTAAGACAGACTTCTCTACGTTAAAATTTATATTATTGCTTTTAGTTTTCAAAGCAGCAGATTAACATCAGACTGTATAACTGATCATCAAATTTTATATTCTATCTTCATTCTGTCTACTCTGACAGAATTCTGTCTTCTAAAGACAAAGCAATATCTTGCACTAAAGCTTCTACTTCATTATCTAAATATATCTGGATAGACACCAGGAGATTTGTAATTAGTGGAATGTTTTTCTTTTGGGGTTTGTTTTGTTTATTAATTTTTTTTTCTTCTTTTAATCTCAGTCAGAAAAAGGACTTGGAGAAAATAATTTTTCACCTGACCTTGCACAAACTGTTCTCCAGCTGCCTTAAAAAAAGATCTCTCCTGTAACATACATGTATTTCCTAACTTAATAGAGAACCAGACCTGACAATGTAAAAATTCAGAAATAATTTATGGAGGCCTTTGGCAGTTCATGATAGCAGAGATTATATAAACTAACCAACAATTGGGCTGCTGATAGGTATTTGCCAAAGACAGCCAATCTGACAAGAAAAATCCTCCCTAGTGCCAAAACTGCATCTAGCAAAATGCAGGAATCACAGTCTAATGTCAGGGGTAGGAAAGAGGGAACTCCTATGAAGGAGAGGTTTTTGGACATCAATTATGATTATATTTAAGCCTTATTATTCAGTTGCTCCCCTCTTAAACACATTATAGTAGGCAATAAAGATTCAACTACAAAATTCACAAAATCATGACTGTGAACTCAAAATATAATTCTAAATCACATGGCAGTACTATGAAACATGTAAGAAGACACATAAAAATTCACTCTTATAGTGGTTGACATGATGAAATGTCAGAAATAGTTGTAGGTAAATGCTGAAAAATTTATTCAGTACAAATCATGTCAACATTAAAAAGAAATCAGTGTAAGCACTGGGCTAAAAGTTCACCTAATTTCCTGAATTTAAAAGGTATTCATATAAGGAAAAAAAACTGAAACATTATTCATTAGTATAAGCCCCACTCTCCAGTATAATGCAAGCTGGAGAGTAACTTTCCAGACCCAACACTTCTGGGGAAATTTTATGCTTTATTTTGACATATCATTATTAGATTCACTAATTGATTCTAACATATTTTCTTCTCCCTGCAGAGAGCACACATCCTCCCTGAAGCAGAGCCTAATGCCTTTTAGGTGAGGCAGCTATTGATATCAGGTTTCTAAAAAGAGAAAATGCACATGAATAACCCTCAGCACATGCCCAGACACTGGTATTTCAATTCAGCTGGAGCAACGAGGGAAAGCAGGAAGGTACCAAAAAGCCATGAATGAAAGATAGTTATTATTGTCGACTTCACAAGTTAATATGGTCCTTTTGTGCATTGCCCACCACATCTCACTTTTCCATACACCAATCAACATTTCACCTTGGGCACTTCAAAGACAGCAATCAATTCTTTTCACAAAGTTCCATGGCGGGAGTGGAGGTTTCCGTGTTCAAACTAATTTGAACAGACATCACTGTAAATCAGCCTGGGAAGAAAAATTTCCAAAGCTGAGTCTGTTCAGAACAAGTCTATTCATTTGTACCAGCATGGTGCTGCTGTGTGTGCACCTCTGAATGGCATTTAAGAGTTTATGTGATATTCACCCCTGGGCTTTACTAGGAGTAAAGGGCAAAAAGCCCAAGCTAAAAGATACAGATGTCAGCTCCACAGAATTCTGAAGCACAGGCTTCAATCTCCCCACACAGAGCACAGTAGTTAAGCACGTGTTGAATTTCAGGACCATGAAAATGTAACTCTGTGTGTGAGGGTGGCACTTGGGGCTGTGCTGAAGAGACCAGACTGCTGAGCCAGCTCTGAAATGCTTCAGCAGTCACAGAGCTTAGAGAGAAGCTGTGCCTCGGGCTATACAATGGAATCTCACAGGAAACGAACTCTGGGAAAACAGGCAAGCACTAAAATACTGGTTACAATATCATCCTGGCTCTCAGAAGTGATTTGTGTGCTGTACAAACAGAAGGCAGTGCAGAGCTGTGATCTGACTATTCTGCATGGGCAGGAAAATAGAGACACTAACCTTGTACTACAGCTTAAAGTAAAATTCTTCTGATGCAGGACTTGACAACTTAGTTGCAGAACCATGGTCACAAAACTATCTTGTGTCCATAGTATTTCCTGCAATACTTCAGTGAATCACTCATATATGTCAACATCCTTTGGTGTGAGAACAGACTGCACCACTCTTCACCACGTAGGAAATATTTATATACATATAGATATAAATATATACTTTCATATATGTCCATATACCTGTGTGTTTTCCTCAGATATTCACTAGTGATGAAAGCAAAAATACATTTAAGATAATGAAGAGTATTTAAGATTGGAAAATCTAGGGGTTTTATCCAGTAGTTAAGTTTGGAGTCTTTGCTCGATGACTTTTAAGAAGTACAAAAAATTCAGTGGATAACTTTAAGTCTTGCAAAGCTGTAGAATGCACTCAGTTGTACTGTCAGCTGTGTTAATGGGATGAAGGTTTATCCTCTAGGAAGTGTTTCTCCATTATAAAACTAAGTAAGTAAAACAAGATTATATATTCAGTAAACTAGAAATGACAACAAAGGAAAAAACCTCCATTTAGTTTAAATCAACTTATATAAGCCTACTTCCCTTCTATTGCCAAGATAAATTGGTTTACTTGTTCTTTTTTTTTCTTTAAGGCAAAATCAAACATACTTCTCACTATGCATCTGATCTGATCCAAACAAAGAAATTATCCATTCTCCAATCTACCTCTATTGGCACATGTCTGCCTCCTCCACCACATCTCACAGATACTGTCCAGGGCTACTAGTCAGATTCACCTATGGTCACCCTTTCCCCATTTCTGTCAAAACACCCAATGAGGAAAGTCAAATTTGGCTCATTCTACAAAGCACTTTTATTTTTAAAAACATTTAGAAAGAGGTTGTCTTTGGGTGTGTAATATTTTAGTCCAAAATCTCAATTTTAGACCAAATATAGAGGCAGAGATATTGTAATATTTTATTAAATATAAAGGGATTAGAAAAAAACAATAATTTTATACATGAAAAAGCTCTCAGGCACACAAGTCTCTCTTTAGTTCTAAATTTCTTACTGTGAAGAGACTTACACTGAGAAATGGAGTTTAAAAGGCAAGGAGAAGTGCTTGCATCCTGATTTTTTTTGAATCATTGAAAAGAAGAGAACCTGGGCTCTTCCTCTTTGTACAAACACAAAGCCTACCTTGTCACATAAACAAAGACCAACCACAGATTCTCAAAACAAGGGGTGTTTTCCAGTTATTACTGAGACAATGGATTTCCTCGTGTGATCCCTAGATTTTACACAAAGCTACTGTAAGTGGATGAGGTCCTGCAGTGTGTCACCTCTGGTACTGTACTATGCCAGGCTTTGCTTTTCAACAGGTGCCAGAGCTTAGAACTGCCTGAGCATGTGTCACCACGACACACTGACCCTCACCTTGGCTTTGGTTTCCATCTACATTCCTCTGAAAACCACATTTATCCAGTATTCATAAGCCTCTTCAATGGAAAAACTGCTGAGTGAAAACTCAATAGCAGAAAATATGTCATTGCTGTCCACAGGTAGGGGTAAATATGAGGTGACTGATTTAGGAAAAAAAAAAACCAACAACTGGAGTAGGTTCTTCATCCCAAATACAGCACATACTTTGGACAGAGAATGTGGGATCTTGGCTACCTATATTCTTATACTAACAAAAGGTAAAATACTACTCTACTTTTCTTTTATACACGGTCAACATGTGCAAGATCAGTTTTGAGTCTTCTTTTATCAGTTCCTTGTGTACATAAATCCATTATAAGATCTTACTCTCCCTGGTGGCAATTTTACCCCCATGCTCCCTGTGGATTGTTGCCAGAAAGCCTAGCTCTCATTCCAAGTGCTACTTTTTAATTATATGTCACGTTCCTAGATTCTTCTAAATATACTATTGTCATCTCTGAGAGCAATAAATCAAATGTTGAAACCAAACAAACTTTAAATTACTAATAATTTTTTCATTATTACCAATGTCTTCTACAATAGCTGTTTAAAGTACACTGATTGAAATGTAGAAAGTTGTATCTCAGTATATTAGGAATGTGTAGCTATGGAAGTGCACATGTAAGATATGTCCAAGACAGCAGCACGTGCCATATCATTTACATTCTAAATTAATAGGAAGACATAAAAAATAAGACCTACAAGAACTCGTTTTGTGCCTCAATGTGACCCATGTGTATTAAGAGTCGAGCAACCAAATGAGACAGTGCCTTGTATACACCTGGAGTCTGCCTTTGCACTGCCTAAACTGAATTCAGATTGATTTTGTACTTCCAAAAAATTAAACTTTGCTTCTAACATGAAAAACATACCTTCATTCTTCCCTTCTTTTTCCTCTGTGAATATTTTAATATGACTCATTCACTAAGAACCTTTTCCCTGCTTTCTGTCAGAAATCTTTGCACAGTTGATAGTTGCCAAATTTGTGGATAGAAGAGCTACTGCTGGCTAAGACAGCTATCACAAAGCATCTTAATTAATTAATTATTCATTGTTTAAAAGGATACTGCCTTGCAAATCCCGTGGCTCTGGGCAATAAAGCTATAGGTAACGAGCACATGTGTTCAAAGAGAAGAAATAGAATGCAGTGACAGATTTAGATTCCCAAAGTGTGCTTAAGTATTTCTAAAACAAAACATTATAATGACCAGTCTTTTTCAGGAAAAATTAAGGAGGCAAATTTCACAAGAATGTTGTGCAGTTTAAAAGGACCACCAGCTTGTCTGCAAAATGTCCTAAAGCTGAGGGGTCCCTATGGACACACAGGTAAATACATTTAACTGTAAAGTATAATTATTCCACTTTTCTTTGTTCCGAATTCCTTCAGTGTATGAACATTATAGGAATACTAAAATATTTCTTTTCTGAACTGCATAGGCTTTACACAAAGATCAGTAATATTTATATTTTTAACATTATTGGCTGTCCACTTGCCAGGGTTTGATGCTGGCCCTACACCAGGCACACACGAGAGTCACTCACTCACCCTCTCCTGCCACAGGTGGGCAGAGAAGAGAAAAAGTTAATGAAGGGTTCACAAGTTGAGATAAGGACTGGGAGAAAACACTGCAAGGGCAAAACAGGCTCAACATAAGGTTGCAAAGTGAAATTTATTACTAACAGAATCAGAGGAGGATGAGAAGTAAAATAAGCCTTTAAAACACCTTTTCTTCCCCCAGCCCCTCCCTCCTTCCCACTAACAGTGCAGGGGGACAGGGCACGGGGGTTTTGGGTCAGTTCATCACTGAGGTTTTCTTCTGCTGCTCCAGGAGAGGAGTCCTTCCCTCCTTCCCCTGTGAGACCGTGGGGTCCCTCCCACTGGAGACAATCTCTTTTAGTGCCCAGTTTAGGGACTGTGAACTTCAGTGGCTCCACAGCTGGGCAGGATCACTGTGATCATGGAAGGAGACCAGGCCAAACCTTTTCCCAAAGCTTAACTGAGCCCACAGCTGCGCAATTTGCAAAATAGCGGAACCTGATTTCAGCCACGGGATTTTTACAATCTTTGGCAACCAGATTATACAGCCTGGTATGAGTAATTAACTACAGAACAACTAATTAAGCCTTTAATCATCTCTTGAATAAGGTAAATGAACTGAGCTCCTGTGGTCTCAGTCCACAACACATCTGTCAATTCTTTGATGAGTCCTGTGACTCTTTGGACCTATTACTAATTATCAATATCTGTACAACTAAAAAAAAACAAAATCAAGGGAAAAAAGTTTAGAATTATATTACAAATAGGGTTCTTTTATTTCTACGTTGACTCAAGAGCCCTGTGTTCAACTATTCAGGGATCACACTTGTCTGTTTTCAACTGTGAGTTCTGGCTGTGGTTCTCCCCAGTAATTCAATAAAATAAAACATAACCTGGAAATGAACAACAGACCCTTTATAGAGAAATGGTATTCTGCAGACACTTGGTTGTAAACCTATCAATATCTGCTACTTGTACCCTCAGGTTAGGATTAAATTAACTTGTTATCACCCCTCTGCATTACAGAACTGGGCAACAAAAAATTTAAGTATATCGTTCTCTTCTTGGTAAGAGGACCATTTCCAGACAATGACAGGCTCCAAACAAGATTATTATGTCCATGTGCAAGGAAAATGCCAGTAACAAATCAGATTTCTGCAGTTGGAATACATTTAAATGATTAAAAAATGCTTTTTCTTTTCTGCAGCTGCATAAAGTGACAATTTTGGATGGTCCAAATTACACAAAGTAGAAACAGGAATCATCACAGAACTCTATCTTCCCCATCTCTACAGAAAATTCCTGGATGAGAGGCCAAACCAAGATACAGCAAGCCCTTTGACTTTGGCCATTAACTATAAGTAATCAGCATATAAAGTGCATTCAATACATTGCAGTAGCACATATCACACACCCGAAGGTTCTTTAGTTCTACTGTTCTCACTAACTACTCAAGATTATTTCCTTCTCCAGAAAAGAAGTTGCCTGACCTCTATATTCCTTCCTTTTCTTTTTCCTCCTTAGCAATTCTGGAATGAATTAATTTATAGACAGGCTCGATTAAATAAATATTAGCACATACAAAAAAAAAGACATTTGGGGTATCTTTAGAAGTTTTCAGCATTTTCCAAGTCTTTTTAAAATATCCTGCGTTAATCATTTCACAACCTTTCAAATACTCTCTAGGAAGATTTATTTTTCATCCCTAGTTTAAGACTTTATTGGCTTCTCAGGATTCTCAAGTCAGAATCCTAACTTTGAAAAGAAGCTTCCATATCCCCTGCTTCTCTTAGCAGACCAACTTATCTGAATTAATTCGCCTTATTACACAATATCCTTGCATGAATTACCACAATTGCCTGCCTGGAATGTACTAAGAGGAAAGCATTTAATGTTCTTTTAGATGTCTTTTAGTAGAGTTAAAACACAGAAGAGGAACCAGATAATGAGATTAGGCAGCTTTCTACAGGCCAATGACAAATATGCTGTAGATATTGTTAAGAAACTTCGGTGTTTTCCTTCTTAATTTTTGTTTAATTACTTGCTTGAGAAAATAAATAGATAGGTGCTGCATAAGCACTGCAAAAATACAAATTCCTGCTCTCAGAATAAAAGGAAGTGGCAAAAGGAAAATGAGTAAATGTATATCTGACTTTAGTTGACATTCCAATTTTTTAGACCAAAGTCTAACATTTCTAATACCTAATGTTGCTGTTTGCTAGTATAATGTGCTAACCAGCACCCATGTCAAAAAGGGGAGCAGAAATTCTTCCTTCTAAATATTATCTTCAAACTTACAGCAGTTTGTGTATAGAGCTAAAATGGCACATATATTGCTAGAAATATTCTCAGAAATTTAAAAGCATAAATCTAATAAAGTATTCCCTTCCACCTATTCTATATCTTTCAAAGACAATTCTAGATCTCAACAAAGATAGAATAAAACTAGTGACAATGTAAGCTCTGTTCAAATGATTTGAAGATTGTGGAAAATAATTCACTAGAATAAACATATTCTGCCACACTCTATGGCAGAACTCATGCAAGGCTCATATGCAAATCATTAACCTCATTAAACTGCTAAATTGCCACAAAACAAAGGATATTACAGAACTGTCATACTTAAAACATTCTTCCATAAAAAATTTCGGTATTATTGCCAACTGGAAAACACAGATAATACACAGTTAATCAACAGCTTCATTTATAAGCAAGAGTGTGCTTTTGTTTGGCCAGTGGAATGATGAAATAAAGCAGCTCTTTTCTTACCCTTATTGTACATATTGGTGGGTACTTGGACATCACTCAGACTGATGTTCACAGGCAAGTTGTTGAAGTGGTCGTTTGGCACCAGAATGAACTCCTTCCCCAGCTCCAGATAGTTTCCTTCTTCATCTCGCTCATTTATGAGCACAGCATTGAAGTATTCATACTGCAACAGAAACCCACAGTCTCTGTTCAGAATGCACATGCAGCATAAAAATGAGGTTTGAATGGTTTAATACATCTATCAATCTGCTGATTAACATCTCCAGCTGGAAGAGCAGAACAAGAAGATTTTATCCTCTCTCAGATTCCCTTCATACTCTTCGTACAGGTACATTTATGAAAACAGATTTATCAATACATCTCAAGAAAACCCCATATTGTTTCAGTTCTCTGGCTGCCCTGAAATATTAAGGGCAGTCCAAGAAAAGCTCTAATCATAAACAATATATGTACTATTTTTAATACAAAGCTCTCTAAATTTAAATATTTTTCTGGATGATTACTTAATTATGATCTGTTTAGCTTATTTCCACCAGATCAAGAACTGCTGTCAGTGCTGAACTTAGCCCCTGACAAAGTAAAAGTGTTTTTACTTCACAGGAGTATTAACTACAGCTGTAGAAGTGTACTCAATGTGGACCGACTGACATTTCCTAAAATTATTTGCTTTATACTGAATTTTAGAAATGCACATCATAGCTGGCCTTGTAAATTTTGCGTACTTTAATATGGACACATAAAATTAGTAGTGACTTATTTTGACCAAAAAAATTATAGTCTGCCTGCTAAAGATTCCTGAAGACTATTTGGCCTATTTTCTACAGAACTATAACCAGATAAGCAAAAGCAATTTAGATAAAATTATTGATATCTTTATGACCTAGTTTAACAAGAAATTTTACTAAACTTTGAAAGCAACAAACAGTACAGACTGCTTTTTAAACTCTCAAATACTTTAACCCTTGAAACAATTTGTGATGTGTTTCCTAATTGGAGGAGGCCAAAGTTTAGTTCTTTGAACAATAGCAATAATTTAAATATCAGTCTCCACCCAAATATCCATTTGAGAGTAAATGCATATAATACTTTAACATAAATCTATGTTTATTTCAGGAGAAAGTATTTTGTACTAGAATATGCAACAATATACTGTTCTCCTTGAATTGAAGGTAACATGGAATAAATTCTACAGAAATTCACACACAGACTTAGCAATTTCAAGGATGTAAATTTTGTTTTCCCATGGCTTTTACACTACTTTGTAAATGGAAGGAAAAATGGACAAATTTCAAATAAGGATGTCAGAATATACTTGAAATCAAGTTTTTTTAGAAAAGCATTATTTCATTTAATTCAGTGGATTATTTCCTTTTCCAAAGAAGTTAATTAGTAGGCAACCTCTTTCATCAAGTTCTGTATGTGGCAAGGGTATCCAACTACTAAAAGCTGCTATATTAAAAAAAAAAAAAAAAGGAACAAATAAACCACTTATTTTAAAATTACAGATATTTAGGACTGATTGTTTCTTTACTTGATTTAGTACTCACTGATTTATTGGTCTGAGTCTATATTTTGTCTTCTCAATTCTACCAGTGTATACACAATAATATGATTTATGTTTGGGTTTCTTTAAAAGCCAATTGCAGCATAAAGTAATCCTTATGCTATTGCAGATTATTAATATTCTCCTGCTTAGTTTTGGGTTTTTTTCTGTTTGATTGGGATGGGGAGGGAGGGGGAGGAGGGTTGGCTTTGGTTTGTTGAGGGGTTTTTTGCAAGTGAGAAGCCTACAAAAATAGCATATTTAAGACAGTCCTGCAAGTTCTAAGGATTAAACATCAGGTAATGTAGGCAGCTCAAAAATACTACTGAAAAAGATGAGCTTTTAAGCAGAGCTGTTATACAATAGCTTCTTCAGGGCTCTTCCTTTTGAAGGAAATTATTGAGTGTGACAGCTGAATGGTGATAGAAAGAATATTAAAAATTGAAGAAAAAATATTAAAGTAAATCCATCTGGCATTCTGACACTGCATTTGAGATAAAGCCCAAGGGAAAGAGGATAAAGTCCTGTTTGCTGACAACACAAATACTCTACCCTTAAGCTCTTAGAGAAAATGATTTCAATTTAATCTTGTCAATGGAGGTCAGTCTTTGATATAACCTTAGCTAGGTGAGTTCTGAGTGCACACAATATAACACAACAGAAAGTTATTAGTCTAATAAATAACAAGGAAATTATCCAGGTCAGGAGCAGCACTCAGCTCTACTGTGACTTGTCCAACAGATGAGTTTACTCCAACCTAACCTAGAGACCTGAAGGTGAGCAAGGAGATCTCCTTCATGTCAGCTGTTACACGAATCATTAGAACAAAAAATCAACTTTTAGACTTTTGTGCATTTAGGTTTGCTCAAGTAAATACATTGAGGTTTTTTTGCTTGCAATTCCTTCACCTGCATCATTCTGCATGTTTGATCTGACATTTTGAAAGTCCACAAACTATCATGAGACAAGGCAAATAGGAATCTCAGTTTTCAGTTTTATCCCTGTAAAATTTTCTTAGTGCAAGCCAATTTAAAGAGATCAGTGCCCAGCAGAACAAGCACTGGGCTGTTCTTCCCCTGCAGGGAGCTGACCATATTTGAGATACCCTAAAAAATCCTATTGCTGACACTCTGCAGAACTCTGGGCTGCTCTGCCATCCCCTGTAATCACAGGAGACAGAGACTTATGGGGCTGTTACAGAACAGATCACAGAATGGCTTTACAGCATCATTCAAGCTGACAGGGAAAAACAAGTTTGTTTTAAAACAAAAGATACCTTCAGCCACAATAAAAAAACATGTGCTGTGTGATTGCTTAGGATGGCTGCCAAAGATGTATGTTAATTATGATAAAAATTAATTTGTTCAAAATATATAATAGAAAAACCAGGGTAGTGCAAAGTTCATGGCCTGCAATGAGAACCACAGGGGTAGGTTGGAGGCGAGAACTGAGTTGCCACATAAGAAGGAAACTTCTTCAAAGCTCTCTATTCCAGCTTAGCCACTTATTTTGGCACAATGTCTCAGCTAAAAAAGCACCTTGATAACAATGGATACTTATCTGAAACAAAACTTCAGTAATTTGGATGCAGTATTGAAAAGTATTGCACACATCTCACACAATTGTAGTATTGTACAAAGTGTGGTACAAGACTGATGTTCTGTATTGCCTTTTACATTTATCTTTCTATAAATAGACATCCAGAGATGCCTAAATATTTTATCAAGTATTTGTTAACATTGTAAACAGCATATTTATTTAAACATAAATGTTTATTATTCAACTTAAAAGATACATTATGATGCAAACTGCCTTTACAACTTAGAGAGTATCTGGCACATAAGAGTAAAAAAGTATCAGTTTTTATAATTGCATTTTAAAATGAAGTTTTGTGGGGTTTAACAGCATGAAAGAATGCAAGCCACAATTTTAATTTACTATATTTTTTTCTAAACTATAGAAATTATTTTTACCAAGATGGCAAAAAAAGTTTCATTCACAGATCAATGAGGCCCAGAAAGGTGTAAAGGGGAATGATTTGCACTAATAAGCCAGCATTAGAGCAATATTTGGATTACACTGATAATTCTTAACTACTCAAGAACCATTTTCACAGTGTTTCTGTAACTTTGCAGCTCATCTAAAGAGCAAGTTAAATGTATCTGAAATATATTAAATTAAGGAAAGTTTATGGCATTTGCATTGAGCCTCAACACGAGAGGCACCCAAAGCACCAAGAAAATGAAGTAGCAGCAAATAAAAAGACAAATTAAGGGGAAAGCAAAACCTACCATGAAACAGCACAGATGGCTAGAAATGCACAATATTTGAAACTTCTATGACAGTTGCAGCATAATAGCTATTATCATCAGAGTTTAAACAAAAAGAACAAAAGGTTCATTTTCTCAAGACTGACAAATAAGAGACATCTCTAAGGAGAACAGAAAGGTTCATGTTATGTGAAAAACCAAATGAGGAAGATTATCCACTCTGAGGGAGTCTGTCCTACTGGGAACACGTTGGAGGCAATGGTGCCCATTCTGATACTGGAGTTAAAAAGACAAATCTCTCTGAATGCATATCTATTTCTAAGGCTCAAAAAAATCTCTTCCTGCAGTTGTCCAGTAGGGAGAGTCTATGTTCTCAAGCATATGATTAAATCTCTTATATTCAATAACTTGGTCTGTTTAGCAAGTATAAAAGGTCATAAAAGCAAAGTGCCTCATTCAATAAAAACTTCTGAATTTTAAAAAGCTTTTATGTTTGAGAAAACAGCATCTCTTGCTGTAAGAGACAATCTTTATAATTTCCAATTATTCTCTGAAAGTTCATCCTTGCTCCTCTGGAGGAACATCCAGCACTTTTTTCCCCTCTTTATGTCTTTATTCAGCATCAAGGCTCAAAAAACACCTGGGACTTGAAAAGTTGTCATCAGTCCCGCTTTAATTACAGAAGTAGTACAGAAACATTACTTGCAACCTTGAAAAAACAACTGATCTGTTTTCTACACAACCAAATTAAGATGACCTTCCCCCGGGCTATACATTCCTTCCCAATATGATTGCACTATTAAAATTGCCATAAAAGAGAATAAATAAATAATACTTCATTATAGTTTGAAATCTATTACACCAGTAAATTGATAAGACATCAAGGTCTCAGGCTTGTAAGGATTAACTGATTCACTGAATGTAGAAAGTTATTATGATGGCTATTTTAAATCATCCATTAAAGTTAAAAAACATCACTTTAGGTTACTGATGAAGTTAAGTTTAAGTTTCTGATGAAGTCCCTTTTTCCTTTACAGATGATTTACTTCAAAGATATTTACTTTTACATGCAAAAGCTCTCAAGCTCTCTTCATCACAAGACTGAACAAAAACATTTTGGTCACTAAAATTTAGTAAATAAAACAAGGAAGGAGACAACACTTATGTAATAGGTTGTAGTTTAATATTTTGGACACCTTGACAAGACTTACTGGATATCTATTATTTTTCAGGGGCCTAGAAGAGCAAATAATCAGTGTGCTCATTTTCATACACATAAAAAACGTCACAGGAATACTTTCTGCTAAAGACCAAAACAAATCCCTGCTCCAGTGACATCATAATTTTTTCCCTCCTCCCAGTGCTTGCATGTTAAAAAGATTCCAGTTGGATGGATGAGTGAGTTCAGAGACAGAGATCATGATGCTAGAGATGCAGCAAACCATGGAATAAATTTAATGAAAAATTTCTAGAGCAACCTTAAACAAGACTTTCATTACTTAAGTGAATCATTTTACAACCAGAACACAGTAATTGTTGAGTCTGTGCATTTGTGGTGGTTGAGCATTTCAAACACACAAAATTATTCCCAAACCCAGAGAGCCTGTGGCCCAGTCAGTGAATGGGCAAAGCCTGCAGCCCAGTTACTGCTGAACTCTGGGAAAGGGTGAAATGGCAAAAACCCCCAACCTGGCAAATCCACCAGGATGGTAGGGTGGCCCTTGGCTAAGGGTTATCATCTCTTGCACACACTGCAGTGGGAGCAGGGCAGGGACACTTCTGGGGCTGGGGCTGCCCCTTCTCAGCTCCCTTCTCCTCTTCCACTTTGGCCTCAGTGTAGGCAGAGCTCCCTGAGCTCCACACTTCAGCTGAGGATGCTTCTTCCCATTCCTGATGGACATGGACAAGGGCTCTACATTTACTGCTTCCAATTCAGAAATAGACTGTTACAAGTGGCTCGATTTTCTTACTTATAAACATGAAAAGTTTGATGGGTTCTATTTAAACAATGCTTTGGAAGCAGCAGCAATTAACCTAAAACTTGTCACTCCAAAAGGACAAACTGTGCAAGATCAAAGAAAGCAAGGGAAGACTTAAAGGTGCTTCTGAAGGCCTGAGGATGTTAAACTCTTTTTGAACACGCTTGTATCAAATATGTAATTACTTCCATCCTGCAGTAGGGTTGATCCTCCCTTTACAAACTAGGTAAACAAAGATAAAACATTACACAGTAAGCCATTATTAGATTCATAATATTTTCAGAGCATTAAAAACCTTCACTATGTCTCATTTTATTTTTAGGTTAAGACTAGTATTCCACTGACATAGATGTAACCAAATCACAGATGCAAAATACTTAGAGCAAAACACATGCCAACAGGTTGTCAGGATATCTTTCTTCTACATTCCACTAACTCTAATATTCCCCAAACCAGTTTTATAGGGCTGACCTTTTGTAAACAAATTATACCATATGTGTATCATTACAGATGCAAAAAAATCTGCAAGATTTTAATTCATTTGAATAGTATTTTTTCTACTAGCTAGAACCACAGGATTTCTTCATTTCTCTTGAAAGCCCTACAGTTAATACCAAGCTAATGAACAAGCAGAATCCACAACTTCTGCAAAATATTTCTTTAAAAGAGAAGAGCAAAATGGCAGACTTGCTTCAAAATCAATGCACTAATATATTCTGATGTTTTTTCATTTTATCATGAGGTAATCAATGAATGGTGTTCAATACAAAACATAAAAAAAATACCATCCATGCGGTTTAAAACGTGCTATAGAAATAAAAAAGCAAACTATTTCACAGACAGATAAGATGAAAACTTTTAAAGTGAAATCAGTGTCATTCTGTGTCATATTCAGCTCATCTGACACATTCAGGTTGATGACAACCTCAAGGCTGCTTCTAATTATCAGTGGAGACGTTATGTGACTTCTCTGTGCCTTTCTACAATCATATGCCCTAAGTGCCTCCATCCTACTTCCAAGCAGGAAGAAAAAAATATTTCTTGAGCTCTGTATCTTCCCTGTCTCCCTTGAGAAGCAACTTGAACCCAGACTCTCTAGTCTGAAGCACGCATGTATTGCTGCTCTGTGCTCAGAAGGGCTGTGCAGCCTCCCCAGCACGAGATGCTCAGGGACAGGACAGCCTATTTATAACCTTGTGCTGGCTGGGGGTTAATCACTGTTCCCAAAAATGCAGAAAGTAACAAGCAGTTCGTATGCAGCAGTCAACATCTGAACACTAACCATAGACCTGAATGATGAATTAAACATGTACTTTACTAGATTTATTTTTTTCAGACCAACAGGGGATAATCAAAATAATTAAATAGTGAAGAACTATAACAGAACAGAATTTCATGGTGCTCACTACAATCCTATCTTTGTTTTGTTACTTCCAACCACCCACCAACACACAGGAGGTTAAGTTAATATTATTGACTACAAAAAGGAAAGCAAAAGAACACGTGCAACATTATTGAATTTATTTGGGGGTAAAGTGAGAGATGAGATGTTAAGCAACTGAACATATACAAATCCTCTTCAAATGATTAATGACTCTCTCAAGCAATATAGAAATTTGGTCAGCTAAGCCCACAGTTGGAATAACAAAACCATGATGATGAGTTAATTTAATAAAAGAAACACATGTCTCTAGAGTAAAGGGGGATGGTCAATGGCATGTATTTTATTCATAAAATAAGTTTGAAGTATTTAAAAACATCTCACAGAGTATCACTGAGTATGCACGTACACTTATCTGATTCTTTACAATGTTGCTTTGTACTGATTGTATGAATAAAGTTTAAAAAAAGACACAAAATACTTTTTCACGTCACACACTAAGTTTTTTCTTGACTCCATTCAGCAAACGTGAGCCCTAGACACAGAAATTCAGAATGCACATACACCAGCTGGGACAGGCTTACATCAAATACACGTTTTTATTTGCCCTAAGAGATACCTGGGAGACAAGGGAGGTTGGAAAGAGGGGCAAGTTAAGAACCTGGATATTGAAAAATATCTCTGTGGGTAAAATGAACATCTGCACACTATTCCCATCCTGAACTTGTGTGAATGAGTGAGTGGTAGAGCCCAAAAGTTAAGTTTATGAAATACAAAAACAGTCTCTCATGTTTTCAGCTTCTACCCATTTTTCACATCAAGCAAAGACGGGCCAACAATGATAAATATAAAAACAGCAATAGAAGAACACATTACATAAAATGAATCTGTGTCAGAGCAACATCACGAAGCTATCTGGAGTGTGGACAACTGCTTCTTCACTATATGAAATTCTCAGATACTCTCAGAACAATTTACTGGGACACTCACTGAGCTGTGGCTGTGTTGCTATTGGAATCCTACACACAACTTCAGCATTATGGTCAGACCAGAGCACGGGGGAGACTGAACACAGCTGAAGAAACAACTGAGATTTTCAGAAACACCTTGCCCATGTCCCAGCTGTAGTTTGTGTGGCAATTTTATCTATTCTGAATTAAAACAGATAGACGCTTTTAGAAAAGCTAATCAGGCAAATGTAGTCAACCAGAGGCAAATTTCTGGTTTGAAATCCATCTGGGGGATGGGATAACTCGTAGTTTTATCAATCATCTACCCCACAATCCAGCTTGCTGCTCTGTCTTGCTTACAATCATTAAAAGTTCTGGTTCAAGAAGCAAGAGGGATAACATCTCCCAAAGACTCTGAAGAATCCAAGAAACATTCCTAGGCTGGGCTTTTTGAGAAACATCTGCTGAGAGCTGAGGAAGTCCCCAGCAGACAGTGGCAGCCCAGACTGAGTACATCTTGTATTTGTGCATTTCCCCCAGCTCAGCAGGAAAGATCACACACACAGGGGCCTCTCAGCCATCTAAACAGTTTAAAAAACATTTTTTAGCTCTCTTTCATTATCCTCTCTAAGCATCCTAGTTTCCTTTTTCACTGCTCCTTTCTGTCCCTCTGGTAAAGGATAAATTGAAAATAACAAGAGAAAATACAGTATCATTCAGTCACAAATGAGTCTCAAATGCTCATCTAACAAAAAACATGAAGAAACCCTCATTCCTACCAGATGTTTATCTGAGATCCTGCATCTTTTGTTACCAGGACATCATCTGAACAATGACATTTTTAAGGACAAATAGCATTTTTTCTTAATTGTTACTATCTTCTTAATGGAAAAGATTCTATACAAGTATATAAATTCCACTGCATTTGTCTACATTGAAGGAGAAGAGCTGAACATAAAAATAAAACATAAATTTGTAAATTATGATTGGCAGGAAAATCCTCCATTCCCATAAAATATTTATTGTAGAAATAAAGATTAGTACTAATATAATATACTCTCTTATAAAAAAGATTTATCAGTGTTAAATATGTTGGCTCTGAGCTTATTGCCATAGCTAAAACAATATTCATAAAAATATAAACATATTTACTGTTTTCCATGGTTATTTTCATGGTTAATTACTACATTTAATGTCTTTTACTTCCATGCTTGCTTCATTTTAAGTCTGTGACAAAATGTACCTGTATTGCCAATAGCCTTTTCCAGGTCATAAGCCATCTATAACCACTGCAATTGAGTGTCATCTTGAACAAAAGGCTTAGCAAACAGGAAAAGGTATTTGAAATAATGAGAAATTTGTCAAGCTGACCCAGAGGTTATTAATTCAGGCTTCCTGGACATAAGTTTACTGCACAGATGAGTTACTCTGTGTAGACTCCAAGGGAGAAATTACAGTAGATATTGTTACAAAAGCCTCCAACTGCCAGAAAAAAAGATCCTCCCTCCTAAATAAGGTGCCATGAAAACACTTCATTAAGCAATAGCTTGTCATTAGCTATTTTGTTGAAATAATACATGGCATGACTGGACCACACAGGGATCTGAACAATACATACAACGTATCATGGAGAAACCTGAAATGTAACACACATCTCAGCCATTTAGTGATCTGTAGTTTAAACAAACATAGAGACCTAAAATAGACTTATAAACTTTAGTGACAAAAATATTTTCAAAGACAGAAGGACTGATGCTGATGGATACCATTCAAAATGCCTAATGTAACATACTATTCCTGAAACAGAAATGTGCCATGAATAAATCCTCAGCACACATCCAGGTACTCAGAGCACAAATACGAGTTTAGTTTTACCTGAGCTATATGCTGACATTGGAAATTTGCAGGGTTTGTTTATAGTAAAGCTGATTGGAAAAAATGAAATGTCATCCCTGAAATATCCCTAATTCCCATTCCGAATATTACTGTATTTAGAAAGAATTTTACAACAGGAAGACTTATTATTAATACAAGATTATTTTCTAATCAGAAGAATGTCTCCACTTATATATATCCTGCACTTTAACTGCTTTACAAATGACTTGCATATTTGTCAGAATCTTGGGTTCAGTTAGACAGTGACAAGCCATAAATACTTGAAGGAAATGAGACACATTCGATTAAAAAGAGCTTCTCATCTCTGCTACAGCTATACAGAGACTTTGATGTGAATGGTGGGTGCTGCAGCTGAAAACAATGGCTGTCCATTCATCTTGGGGCCTATACATGACTAAGAAGTTAATCTGATACAATACCACTTTTACGTACAGAAGAATTAGGAGGGCTTGCATCTGCACATTTTAATTCCCACTTCCCAAATCCTGTATATGACTGTGCCAGAGAAGGTGAAATAAGTCTGTTTTTTAGTGCTTCTCTGCTGCAGTTATTCTGGCAGAGTTCAGCTCCCAGGCATTCCTGTGAGCAGTGGCCAAAGAGCAAATCACCTGCCTGGTCTGCACTAAGGACATTCAGAAAGAGATCAGAGTGCTGAGAGTTCATGACTCACAAATCCAGTAGATTTTCTTGTGCTCCCAGCTCAAAGTATCAATGCACAGTGCTGGCATCATCCAGACAAAGGTCAAATGCTAAGTTGGGCTTTCTCCTACCTGAGCCTCACAGTAATTACTGAAAGGCAGGACTCAGTCAGGCCGATACTAACATATAGCAAAAGAGAAAACAGCCCTGAAAATACAGCCAGCTTTACAGTTCTACAAGGGAAGCAGCAAGATTAGGTCACTAATGTTTTTTTTTTTCTAATTAGCTCTGATATTCTGGTTTCTCAGACCTTTAGAATATTTCCAAAGACAGCCTTTGTACGCTTCATCACTGGGCAGATCTGCTGAAGGTGACAGGTGAGGAGCTTTACCCTTTGTATTTTCTTATTCTATTCATTCTTTGTTTCTTTCTACTTTTCTTAAATCTAGTTTATAAGAAATGCAGAGAAAACAGAAGCAGTAAATCTATCACCAGGCTGCTAGAAGTAAAAAAATTGAACAAATCAGATAAAAATGAGAAACTTCTTACTTTACACCAGCCTCATTGGAGTTAAGGCCAATTGGAATCATTGAATTAACTCCAATTGGAGTTTATGAAGCTGAGAAATTTTAACCTTGTTTCTGAAATTCAGAATGTTTCCTCCTTCAATTTTTCCTCCCCCCAAAAGCAAATTCTTTTGCTTCAAATCAGTAAATCAAGCTCATCAACATATTTCTACAAAAAGATCTTGCTGAAACTTATTCAATTTTTCATTAGATACTGTTCTTTAATCACTTTGTTAAAAGTGCAGGAAAGAAAAAACAAAAATCAGCATTATGTATATCTCATGAGAGAGATCAGTCTTGATTCCTGAGCTGGAAGAGGGGAATTACAACATTTGTCATACCTGCAGAACTGAAACCGCCTGATGAAAAATCCTCACAGCATTACCTGCACCTTAGGGCATCACTGGTACTTCTGTGCCCTCAGCTGCTCTGTCTGATGTATCCCAGCTGAACAACACAGAGCAGCACTCCAGAGTCCCTTCCCAAGCTCCCCACAGGCCACAGTGACACGGAGCAGCTCCAGCTCCCCATTCCTGAGTGCAGCCCCTGCACCTCCTGTCACAGCTCTTCAGCTCCCCAACGGGCTCCCTTTGGATGAAACCTTCCCCCAGCACCTTGCTGTCTAATTCCAGCCAACATGCTGTCAATTCCCCAGCAACCTGAAGGTTTACCTCCTGAAATAATGTCACCTCTGTAGTCAGGCCATGCCTCTATTTTCATCAGCCCCAAAGTACACCTGCCTTTATCTCAAAGCCTGGAGAAAACTCTTCATTTGACCTAATGGTTACAAGCAAGATAATCAGGGCATCATTAATTCAGAGTGATTAAAGAGTCTCCTAACACGCTGTTAGCATGTATGAATTCATCCCACTTGTGTGGATCCAAATCTTTTAGCAACCTAGAATAGCTGAAAAACCCCAACCTTACATTTTACATTTTCTATCAAGCCCATAGCTGGAGCATCACCATGAATCACAGAGATGGAGTAGCTGGGGACAATCATGTGTTGAAATTATAAACGTCAAAAGGCTGTGATTCACTGAAATAAGTGCCTGTGTTTAATTTATTTATATTAAGCTTCCACATTTCTGAGACATGGTTTCACCCAACTGATTCCCTAGGAGTGTAAATCACCATCAAAGTAAGGAAGACTAAATCTGCAGAACATAACTGGGTTTGAATATGACGCACAGCAAACAGTTGCAAAAGCACATATAGGGATTCATTGTTAGAGCTGCTCCAGTCTTGGAAACATCTCCACATTTTTCCACAGTTTATGCAGGAATTCAGAATGTTGCAAGTATATAATTAGTATTAGATGTGATTAATTCATAGTGTGGGAAAATACAGAAAGAACTGAAATAGAGCTCTGTGAATCTCCTTTCTCTCCACCCAAACTGCAATCAAGCATATGCCTATTTGGCTCTCTGAACATACTGCCAGAATCCAATTTTGGGAGCTGGCATTTTTCTCCTCTGGCTGCGATATTGAATGTTTCATTTTTCAATGTCACACTATTTACCATGCACATATTTTAGTCGTATCATTTCACAGCATGGTTCTGGGGCTGGTTGGCTCACAGCTTTTTCGTACCTATTTTCCTTCTTTCTCTTTTCTTTCTCACAAGAGTGTTTGCCAACACTGTCTTATCTGTCTTTATTTGTAAAATAAGAACAAACTATTATCAGTCCTTCGAAAGGCACATAGTACAGACTTCTAGGAAAAAATCTTCAGGTTTCATCTGCATGGTTTCAGAAGAATCAGTTTTGATTTCTACTCTGGCTCACTCTGGACTTTGCACTCAGCTATGCGTCAGGATCAGAGCTTCCAAGTTTACTTGTAATGCTGAAAACATGAAACCCAAACCATTTTAGAGTCTGATACACAATAATAAATGAATCCTTAGACTACCGCCATGAGGCTCAAATTTGTTGAAGGAGTTCTGTGAACCTTAGTAAAAATCTCATGGAAATTTAGCTTTTAATGATAGCTGAAGTCCATCAGTGCTTGGCATGGTTCCATAAGTTCTAACACAAGGTTTGGAAAGGGCCGGCAAGCACAGTCCTTCACTGGTGTTCACTTACCTGCAATCAGCAAGAATAATACATTCCTAATGTATGCTCAGTTTCTCAGTTTGGTGTGTATTTCACCATGCTAAAATTAAATTTAAGTGAAAACAAGATGACAGAAGAAAAAAGCAGTATAGGGAATAAAGCATGGGAAAAGGAATTATTACTTTAGTTCTTCTCTGCCCAAAATTCCACATGCCTCCTGAAAAGATAAGTGAAATGGAAAAAATAAATGCCTGTGTGACTTAAATATTTAATTCTCATTCTCAAACCCTACATTTGGCTTTAAATTTGGTGTGACCTCTGCTGTGATTAAGTACAACTGTGCAGTACAGCACAAGCCAGGGCAGCAACTCTCTACTAAAAGTGAAAAAAAGTGAGCTGGAAGCTGTGCTACCTTGCCTACACAGTACTGTGCCTGAGTTAATTAGAATTACTATGAGGAGAGTTTATGACCTTGGAGGAAGCCTTTTCCTACACAGATCACCGGCTATCAAAACCTCAGCCATCAGCTTCCTCATGGCCCTGGGGCTGACCACACAGACCAGAACCTTACAGCACCACAAGGGATGTCAGAGAAAATCTAGATTTAGGTTTTTCTGATCATGTTACCTGACAGTAAGTAACAAGGCTCCATTAAACTGTCCTGAGCTACCCATTTCTTACTGTGAGTCAGTAAAAAGAAGCATTCCATACACTGAAAACAGAAAAAAAAACCCAAAACAAAAACAAATTATATTATAAATGACATATCATAATACTGAAAGTTCTCATAACACATTCCTCGTTCTAATAATAACTTCCTACTCTGATAATAGCTATCATTATGTTGTTTTTAATATAAATTCCCCCTAATCCCTTTCTATCAAGGTTATTATTTTTGTCAGCTCAAAACTATATAGATCATTGATTATATCCATAAGCTCACCAATTATTATATTGTTGTCACTCTGTAGTAACTATTTTTTAACGAGGTTCAACATATGAAAGGTTGTAAAAACTGAAAATAAAATATCTCTCTTAGCCACACTTTGTATTTTTAGTTCAAATTTATCTGGCACTTATTGGCCTCCAAGTTATATACCTACACTAATGGGGGAATAAACCTCCCTGTCCCAATATTTACTCAAAAAAACATGTCATGTACTCTCTCTCCTCTTAAATTCAGGGTATTTTTACTTTTCCAGCTTTATTTATAAAAGGTTATGCTTACTGCAAATTCTGTCCTGGAACAGACTTTATTTGATTAAAACTAATTTCCTTCAAAATATCTGCTCTTCTACATCTGAGGAAAGCATCCTGACTCAATATTGGAAGAGAAGGAAAAAGCCCAAGTTAATTAGGGGCAAAAATATGCACAGAGCCCCCACCATGACAACAGACATCCTTTCTTCCCTGTATGGCACAGGCTTCTGCCTCTCTGGGGTTCCCTACCAGCTGTGCCTGAGGTTTCCCATGGGGAACACTCCAGTTCCCCCTAAGCCTGGACCCTGCAGCAGATCCAGGTGCACCCCCACCGAGCCAGCCCTGCCCAGCAGGCAGCTCATTTTGCCTCCAGGCCCAGCCTGTGCCTGCACATCTCCAGACTGCAGGAAATATTGCAAGAGTTGGGGTGCAACTACGGGATCGGGAGCCCGGTACCAGAGCTGCCCTTTCTACCCCAAAGGTGGAGGGAGCAAGGTCATTTATTGCCAGACAAGACATTTCCTGGCAGCTTGCCCACATCAGGATAAGGAGACATCCACTGCCTGAAGATCACCACAGAGAGGAAAACTGCACTGGATACTCACACTTGTTTATTTTATTTTATGTTTATTTTAGAGACAACAGCAGATCTAAGAGGTGTGCTGTCCTTGTGCCCCAGGTGCTGGAGAGGTGAGGATGGACACTGTGAGCAGCAGCTTTGCCATGGGGGATGGACACATCTCAGGAAGCACAGGGGGCGAGATGGGCATGGTGTGAGGGAGCTGCTGTGGGGTCAGAGGGTGTGTGCCCATCCCAGGAGCTGCTGATCCTGCAGCTGGTGGCTCTTGAGCAAAACTTGAGCAAAACTGGCATGGAGATCTCCAAGCAAGGACATGGAATTACTCTTGACAAAGAGAACTGCCAGCCATTGTCCCCTGGGGAGAAGGGAACTCAACACTTCCCCCCATTTCTGCGAGCCAGTATAGCTCTGCAAGGGGTTTATATTCTCCAGACACACCACATGAGGACATGCTTTAGAAAAGCTGATACAGACTCTCTTTTCACCACCACCACTTAAATATTCATAGGAAAGGGAAGTAATGGGGACCTCATTGGGAAGAGATTACAAAGGAAAGGTCTGATAGTAGAGGAGAGCGGAACTACCTTTAATAAATAACCGCTATGGTCCCAAGAGAGTTAATAAAATTACAGACTAATTTAACCACATCCCTAAACTTGCCCTTCAACAATTGCATGGCCAAGACATTGTATACAAACAGAGAGGTCAGCCTTTGCTAATGACCACGTAAAGCTTCCTCAGTGCAGACAGGCTGTAGTTACAGACTCAGGCTCTGAGTCACGGACTATGCTCTTCCCTACATGTGTAAGGCATTAATTGTTCATCACAGAAACTTAAATAAATTAAATCATTCCATCGAAAATGACAAAAAGAGAAACTTTCAAGCTGCACAGTTATTATTCAGAGGTATGGAAACAATAAAGTTAAGGTTCTACAGACAACCTCAGCTCTGGACCTGGGTCTGCATGTAGTGTGGTGTTAATTCCATAAAACACTAATAGTTTTTGGTTTTTTCTTAAAAATAACAGAATAATAGCCTTTATTGGCATACCATCTATAAACTCTCAATAAAGGTAGCTCTACTGTATTTAAATAATCCAGTCTCTTTTTTTACTGACATATTTGTATGCACTAACATCTTTTTCCTCTATTCTCACATTTTGATGTTCCAAAATCACATTTTTCTCCACAGAGCTATACCAACAACCCTCACTTCTAAGAAACTAAGCAGGGTGCAAAAGGTTTTCTCTATGGATCTATCCCTGTGCATTTTTGCATTAATTCACAGCATTCCACATGTGCAAGAAAACACTCAGATAAATCTAAATCTAACTTAATTGAATGTGCAGGAGGTCTTTATGCGCCTATAATCTTTCATCATTATTCAGCCATGTTATTCACAAGCTTTTGCAGGTTACCTACAAAATGCATACTCTTTCAAGCAAGTGGCTTCATCAGCTCTGGTTGCCATACAGGTAACTTACAGTACCTAGGAATCTTATATATATTCTTTTAAAACTGAAAAAGAACATTTGATTCCATATAGAAAACAGTATTTAAATCACAAGATCTATATCAAATTCACACAAACAAGAGAACAGCTTCAGTGTCACCAATAAAAGAAATTTGAGTTTACTATTGTGCAGATAGAGCATTTTTTTATGCTGAAGGTTGTAGAGATTATTTTATTTTTTAAATTTTTCCTCTATTTTCTTTAATAACCTCAACATTTTTACACTTATTCTTCTTTAAGTACCTGGCTAAGAATATCCTGAAAAAGGGGGAATCTACAGTCAAGCAAATCACTTGGAAATGCCATGACAAATATAGTAAAAAGGTCATCAATGGCAAAATCTGAATATACAACAAGTTCAAGGGCTTCCTGCTGTATCTGGTATAGAGAAAAAACAATGCAAAGTTGAAGTTCTTTAGAGAATTTTTTGGAAATTAGATTTAGAGGTTCTTACACCATAAGTGGCTGTGAAATCAATCAAACATAGATGAATATTTATGTCAAAATTTTTTGAATCCCATCCGAAGAGAAAAATGAGATAGAGCACAACACAACTATGCAAGAGTCCAGCAACAAAAATATTGTCTAGGGACAGCTTTGAAATATTTACATACAAGTGTAGTGTTACAGCGGAGGGAAGGAGAACTATAAACAATAGTTTAATTAAGAAAAAACCAAAAAGGCCAAATATCTGAAATGCCAAAGGAACATCTTTGAAGGGAGGGCTGGGAGGGCACAGTTGGGTTTTTTAAACAGCCATAAATACTCTCAGACTTGTACTGGGATGAGACAAGAGTGGCACCTAGTGGCTCCCAGAGCTCCCGGGCTTCTTCCACGGAGCAGCTGGGACACGGCCCAGAGCAGCTTTTCTGTGCTGTTCATTCCAACCCTCTGGGCTGTAATTGAGCATCTGGTGAATCCTTCAGGGCAAAATTGGGCAACGGGGGCAGGGGCAGGTGAACAAGTAGAGGAATAAGGCAAAGATATTTTGTTCTCAGTTTTTCGGCACTTTGTTAGGAACTTTGCTTAGAAGCAAGCAGGTGGGATTTTTGTTTTAATCTGGCAGGAATGAATTGTACACTCTTTAAGGAAACGTTCAGTAAAGCTACAGGACTAATACCAGTTTGTTCTTCATGTGTGCTTGTTTGCTTACACCTGAATTCCAACTACAAAGCATATTAACAGAGCATGTTCATGCCTTGTATACACATTTGGCTGTATTTTCCAAAACTTACTTAATACTCTCGTATGTTACGTATTTTTAACATGAAATAGTAAAAGAAAGTTCCCCAATTGAAAACTTTGTAAGTTCCTTATGAGAGTAGACAGTGTATTTGCAGGAATGTATTTCCAGAGAATCATTCAGATCCCCTGGGGGAGGATCACTTGCCTAAGGAAAGGGTACAGTATTATGGCATTAGGGAGACTTGATGAGTTTTTGATCCAGGTTCCATTTTAATTACATATTATTAATCATTTTGCATTTGGAAAAATCCACCATTGTCTATGTATAACTAATTAGGAACTCATGTTTCTTAAATTAAAGAAAGGTGTAGAGGTTTCTTTTGCAATGTGGGGTTGAGCTGAGAATACATTGCACTAGAGCATAAATTTTCCTTCACAGTCCAAAAACTGTTCCTCTACAACACAAATATACAGGAAATTAAATTGTGTATTATATTCCAAAACTGCTATGAGACACTACAAACATTCAAATATCACCACTGAAAAGGCCATTTAAGTAACTTCATCTGCTTTGCATTTGCCGTTCTTATCTTTTTGAAATGGTTTTCTGCTAGTAAAAATAATTTCTCTATTAATCCCTGCACAGAGTAACCACACAAACAGAAGAATATATTAATTGATATTACTGTTTATGACTTGGATGGCAATGACTGAACATTACAAATGCTGCTATTACTATCAGCAGAACAGCATGCAAGGAGGATTTGAATTGTAATCAGTGTCAGACACAAAGCCATTAAACTAATATTTAACCTATATTAAACAGAATCCAAGTGTTGAATGTTAATACATGTATATACAGTGATGTAATTTAAAACATTACAAACTGTGTGTAGCAGAGAATAAACCAAATTGTCTGTGTGTGGTGTCAAGTCAATGCATTCAAGCTCAGCTTACCAAAGTGTCTATTTACTTCAGAAGTTACTTTCTTTATTTAAGTTTTCAGAATTTAAAATGAAATTTAAAGCTAAAATTTCATTTTTAAAACTAAAATACAAAATTCTATCAGATTCTTAAAAAGTATTTTGATTCGGCCAGACATTGACATTCACCCAGTCCAAATAGCAGGCTTTTTGGCTTCTTTTTTTTCTCCTGAATTTTAAGAATGGTCACTGGATCAATATGGTGAATGCTATGAGAAAGGTTATATTTAAATTCCTGGAAAATAAAGGATTTTGATAATATAGCTGCTGGCTTGCAATACAATAAATGAGATTTGTTGGCACAGCTTGCCAGAACTGCAAGCTTAAAGAACCATCCTCCTCTCAGTAACGAAAATTAAAAATCAAGGCAAAAGCAAAGCCTCAGTTAATAATCTTACTACACTGATTCTATCCAGAGTTTTGAACCTACATCACCAATTTTACATCATTATAATGTTCTACCTATCAAGTTTCTGTATTCTATGATTATTGAGGAGACAACGGCTCTACGGCTTTTTGCAGCACCTGCAAAATGGAACATTTAAATTAGCTTTTCAAAATTTGTTTTTCCCACATAGGCCTGCTCTGTGTGCTGGATCACTCACCAGAACTTCCCTGTGACCTTTCTGATGGACAGAAATGTGCAGGGGTTACAGCTGGGTGGGAACAAAACTGCACCATTTATTCGTGTGAGCAAAGAGCAGGAGCATGAGCTGTGGGTCAGGACTCGGGTGTGCTCACTGCCCTTACCCATGCACACACCATCGCATGCAAAGTAATCCCTGCTCCCGAGTTTTCCACCTAAACACTAGGGAGGAGATTTATACCGTCAGGGAACATCCACAAATAATTAGGTAATACCAATCAGGAAGATAAGCAACACCTTCAGATCACCAACCACCTTAACTCGCCATCGAGGGTTTGGGGGCTGGGAGCGGGAGGGAGAAGCCGTGGATCACTTGTTGAAAAAGGACAATCAAAAAGGAAAGAATGTAATTAGCGAAACGTTGCAAATGTAAGAGCAGCCAGCTCCCATCTGTAATCGCCCGTGAAACCCAGGGCCAGTGATTGCAGCTCCCCAGCAGCGCTGCCCTTTGCCAACTGCACCGAGCGGGGGGAGCTGAGCATCTGCACATTTGGGCAATGCCCGCCCTGCGTGTGTGAACGGCTGCTTCTCCTGAAGCAGTGCAGACATGGTTTTAGTTAATGCAGGACATTTCAACTGGTAAAATGTTACTAAATCAATTGTATATCAATATTCATTTCGGTATCGCAGCAGTTACAGTTCAGTGTGTAGGGTAACAATAATGGAAAACAGAACTTGCCATTATGTATCATTAAAGTATAATCAATTACAGGAATCTGTTAGTGCTTTCCTTCAGAGACTCAATCACGAGGAAACACAATCTACTTAAACGTGCAGATAACAAACGGAAATGATTTTTAAAACAAGGTGACTGGCTTGAAAACATTTTTAAAGATAAACTTTAACAGATTTCCTGACCTCATTTTATTAATGCAAAAGTCAAAATAGACAAAAATGCTGGCTTTATATTCCAAGAATGAAATATGAAAGTTCCTATTAAATCTAGGCCTGGAGCATGTATTTTCCAGCCAACGTGCAAGATTGCATTTGCTGTATTCATCATTATATATTTGTGTGTATATACAATGATGCCACTGTTTATGGCGCTGTAAAGTCCAAACCAGAAAACACAGGTTTTATCCTGTCCTTCTGGAGCTCCCTCACACAGGGGCTGAAGGACATGCTCCCCAAATCCACCAGTTCATGTCAGGGGTTATCTGGAGACCAGAGCAGAGGTGCCCCAGGGAGCCAGGCAACCACAGCAAGAGCTGGTGAAACCATGGGGCACATCCTCGGCTGGAGGAGGATTTGGCATTGCAGAAATGCTTTATCAGTCAAAAGAGCTGAGCTGCAGTCTGAAGAGTTAGGGCAAGGCAGCAAATGAAGCAGCTTTGTCTCCCCCATCCTTTGTACCCCCTCCTGTCTCTCTTGATTTATCCTGGCACACCTGGGGCTCTCTCTCCTGGTCACAGGTGTGGCACAGGTGAGTCACCCAGCTACAGTCCAGCTGGATCCACACAAATTGGCCTTGACAGCAATCTCACCTCTCAGTTTTGTCTTCTCACACACAGGAAAAACAGGAAGACGAGGTGAAAATCTTTGTTCTATTTCTCCACAAGCCCAGAAACCCCTGCTCAGGAGGAACACTGGTGCTTCCTGAATGTAGAAAGGTCAAGGACTGGGAATTATTTGGAGGAAATACACAGGAAGGTATTTACCAAGGAATTAAATTTTTTTTAAAAGGAATTTCATTTATCTATGAGGTTAATTGTGAATACTCTTAGGGCTGCTATTTTAAGGAGTTCAATGCAGATTAGATTAAAAATGAAAAAATATTTTGGAATTCAAGTGATTTTATGGTACATGCTACATATTCTTATTCTCTGAATTTCAATTAATCATTAAGAGATTTCTCATTCTATAACCTGTAATAAATCCCAATGAATGTAGGTCCCATAAAATCTGCAGAAAATTGCAATACTAAGAGACGAAACATAGAAAGGAAGGGGAAAGGATATAGAAATTGAATAATTTCTCATAACTATACCATTTTTTATTTCACCTCCTTATTATGCCTTTTCATATTATGGACGTTTAACATGTAGTTAAAGCCTGGAAATTTAGGTCTTCCTAGGAGAAAAATAATCATTTGTGTTTTAGAGAGCTACCTCAATAGATATTACTTGTATGGGAATTTCAGTGAAAATGAGGGAAATTTTCACTGAAAAGGTGATGTAGGATTTACCCCTTTACTGAGAATTTTGCACTAAACTTTGAACATTTCTACCCCATCTGTGGCACCAATGCCATTTTACTCAGTGGGACCATTCACTTCCCAAGTGTTTGCAGGAAACAACTGTTTCCCCAGCTACTAAAGGAAGGTGTGACCCTTGTGATGGGGAGAGACCCGGGGGCCTGGCGGGTTGCTGGGCCCTCTGTGACAGCGCTGTCACAGGATGTGATCACCAGCAGCAGGATGGGATCACCAGCACAGACAGCCCAGGGCAGCACACTGTGCTCCAGAGGCAAGGCAGGGGGATGAGTTAGGGCAGCACTTTCCCCCAGCAGGTCCCCAGCCTGCTTCCCCCAGCCCCTCTGGTGCTGCCATGGGGGCAGGATTTGAAGCAGGAGAGGGGGGAATTGAGTCAGGCCCCTCTGTAAGGAGGAGAGTGTGACTGAGAGAAGACCATGGAGAACAGTTCAGAACTGTGCAAGGGCAGCAAGGCCACCATGCTGGGCAGAAATGCTTGGAAAGACCTCACAGCTTCCAAAACCTCCCACAGCTTTTCATCACCTCAGATGGCCTCCGGCCAGACTATTTTACCTCATCACAATTTCATATACCCTATCAAAAAAAGGAAAAATAATCACAAATCCAACATAAGCTTCCACAAGCCATAAAAATTGTACCAAATCTCCTCACCTGGCTGTCAGCTAGCTGGGCCTTTGCCATCCCTATACCCAAAACCTCCACGGTCCATTCCAACACAGCACATCTCCCTCTACTCATGTCTTCTCTGCTGCAAAATTCTGGTTTGCTGAAAGCTGATGCTGAAAGCTCTTGAGCTGACTTTGTCAACAGGAGCTTCACACAGCACAGAATACCCATTAAACCTTTCACAAATATCTCTGATTGGCACCTTTTGGATGCACAGTAATATTTCTCTGAACACATGCTCCTCGTTTGAAAAAGCTAACTGGACACAGTATATGATTTAAAATTGTTATTTTCTTTTTTACATTTCAATTAAATACTCCAAAAGCTTTAGCTAAACAACTGATGGTTTAAATCTAAAATCTAAAAATGCATGAACAGTAATATTAAATAAAATTACTGCTGTTTAAATGTTGTCCTTCTTTTTTAATGAATCATAAACAAAACACTTATTTAAACTTGGCCTGCATGATTTTCAAGGAAGAGACCATTGTTTTTTTCCCAAGCTTTTCTCATAGGCAGGCACATCTTCTAATCTTTTATTCCATGCACTTAATCATTGAGCTTTGTTGAACGAAACCCATGGCCTGATCTTAGACCTGGTCTTTCACTAGGAGGTTTTTGGGGTACTTTTTAAGGAGGGCGTCTCCCACAGGATAACCCACAAAACCAGGGATAAAGATGTGCACATCATGCATTATACTTAAGATTGAATTGTAGAACTTTGAACAAAATGATTAGAGCATAAAATATATGCATTTAAATGTGCATATTTAATTTGTCCTCTCAGTCACGGCCACAAGGCAATGTGGAGTACAGCTCAGAAGGAAATATTTCTAAGTCTGAAGGTTTTACACACCATAGATTTGTCAAATTTTGAAATCTTCAGTTTTGATATTAAAAAGACCTGAAAGTCATTAACTATGGCCCTTTATATCAACCTATTGTGTGCTGTGCTGTCACCTATTATTCATTGAAAAATAATTGCTTTTGTTTTTCCAAATATTTTTTTTTACTCTGATTTTAAAAGTCACCAGTGCCTATTTCAGAAGGGGGAGCTTCCAACTATGCATTAATTAAACATGCAAGTGTATTTTTTCATGATTAAAAAACCCCATAGTTCACTGAGTCCAGGCAAATCCCTTATATTATGAATTGACAAACCACAACTGATGAAATGATGCATGAAAATACAGAGAGAGGCAGAATAACCTACTTGAACCCAGAAAATTTTCAGACAATAACCATTACCAGGTTTAATTAACTTTAACACAAAAGTGGGGGCTCCTTCTGTTTCAAGTTAATGAAGTTCAACACATGGACACTACAATTAGAGACAAAAGCATAAGTCTAAAGCAAGTTACATTTCAAGATTGAAATAATGAGCTTGGTATTTTAATTTCACAGTCAGCAATTACATGAGATCCAGAAACAAAACCACAATATATGCAATGGAAACATTAAGGTACAAATACAGCTGGTTTTCACTCAATGTCTTTCTTATAAGCCAAAGGCAAGAAAATAATTTTTTTCCCTACAATAAGCAGTATGTACAATACCCTGGAAATATTTCGACTATGATCATCTAAGATTTACTCACTTTCATTCTACACAAGTCAGAAATGTGACCTCATCTAAAGCCCTGAACTGCTTAGTGACTCCTATCATGCCTTTCTCATATATATTCATTAAATCTCTATCTATAATACTGTTATTTCCATTTAAAATGACTGTTGTGCAGCAAAAAAAGCTGCTCTCCCACAAAAATGGATAAGCCTACATCACTTCCACCCTTTTCAATAATTTGCCTATTCCTAAATACTAGGCTGGAAGAATATATGACCCTTAACTTAATCTCATCACCAAGCACCTCCAAAGGAAAAAAAAAAAAAGAAGGCACAAAAAGAGAAAAGATGATCTGCCATTTATGTCTCCCATTTATAGTTTATTAAACCTAGAGATAATAGGAAAAAGGTGGAAAAAAGCAGAGAATGTCTGGGCTATAGTATCAGATATCACTGCTTATTACTGGCTATCTGCCTAGTAATCATAAATCCATTGGGTAATATTCTCAAATCTTTTGCTTTTCAGGTAGGTGTGAGCCAAAAAGAAAAGAAGTTTAATTTTCTATGAAGAGCAGAAAACAGCAAGCACAGCACAACTGGGCACCAGGATGCATAAATATTCCTGATTACGAGCCCTTGCACATAAAGCAAACAGGAAGAGTTTGAAGTTAACAGTGTGTACATCATGCAAAAGGTATCTCTGTCCCAAAAGATAGATATCACATAGACTATGAATGAACTGCTCCAATAAATTATATTATTCCTTAGAGGGGAGAGGAGAGCAATGTTATAAACAGTGACTTCAGAAAAGTGAGAACAATAGGGCATTGAATTTTGTAAAAGTGAATTAAGGATCTTTTTTTTCCTGGAGGAGAGCTCACTATCATTGACCAGTGAGCCTGATAAATGAAAGCATTAACTCCAGCATTGCCTGTTCCCCTAAGCACCTCAGCATCTTGCACTTTCAACATTTTGTACCTGCATTTAGTTAATGATATAAGTACAAGTACATACAGAATTAAATAGAGGTTTCAAATGGATTTTTTTTTAAATATACTTTCCAGGGAACTCAGAAAACACATGATCCTGGCAGAACACACATCATGCAGCTTTGATGAGAGACTGTGTGTGCCTTTGTAGAAGACTTAACAAATCAGAAAACAACAATCCCTGTACATCACCTCCTCCTCGTGCTGTCGGATATGTACTGAATACCCGCGGATAAAGGAAAGCTCAGCCAGAGCAGCATTTTTCAAAATGAGTCTTGATAGGATGAAACTCCTCAGATCTGTCACTTGCCTTTGGCATCACTTAAACCAAGGAGAGTCATTTTCTTAAAACATTCTCTGAGATCTTGACAGGACTGGGAATGTAGAAGTCTGACTCCCAGTGTGAACCCTGCTCAGTGCTGAGAGTAGGGCAAAGGCACAGGGCTCGGAGTCTGCTGACCTTGTCCACAGCACAAAGCTAAAAGCTAATTAAAAAGCATTTTGAGAAGATGACAAAGATGTTTGTTTGTTGGTTTTTTTTTTTTCCTGTGAGAGAGGGATGTCCAGAACTTTCAAGGCCACAAATTCGAACAAAAGAAGTCCAAAAACTGCCTACTATAAAGTGAAGGTCAGAGTCAAATTCCTGTTTGCTATCACCAGTATGCCAAACATTAAGCGCTGGCAACTCTAACTTCACCTTTTATGTCATTTCTCTGGCTCTTTAGCTGCTTTCTTGGTTAGTTAGAATTGGAAATTGATAGGCCCATAAACATCTACGAGAGACACGTTATTAAACACATCATCTCTGTCTGCTCTGACAACGATAAGCCAAGTTCTCAAAAGTTTACAGCAATCTCAACGAGTGCATGTTTTTCAATAACATTGTGATCTTTTTTCCTCATCTATGCAGCATTTCTCCCTCACTCCCAGTGCATACTTGTTTGCCTGACTTCTCTGTAACCTATTTTAAAATTTTATTTGAATGCTACCTACTCTTCTGCCCTGTCTAAAGGGTTTTTTTAAGTAGTTGAAAATTTTTCCTCTATTTTAGCCTCACTTTAAGCACAGGTAATGGCTCTTAGAGACACTTTCAAAAATATTACTGTCAGTACTCTTGAAACACTAAGATATTAACACTTAACAGCTTTGCCTTTACACATTATTTAGGTATTTTCCCTTCTCCAGCCCTCTTCCCTGCACTTTACAGTCTTCTGACACCTAACATTTTTCTGCACTGTCTCCTTCTTCTGCATCCTCCCCATCCTTCCTTTAACAAAACAGAGCTTGCCCCATCTAACCTGTCCTGCCTATGGTACATGCCTGCCCAGGGCAGGGCCTGGGGCAGGTGGGATCACCTCTTCCCAAAGGACAGGCTGCTTTGAAATTGTCAGCTGTGGCATGAATGGTACACGTGGAAAGGCAAAAACACTGGCTGAATCTATCCTGGGTTGGGCAATCTTGGAAGGAACTGGGCATTTGGAGATTAAATTGTTTTGGAGTCTCAGGTAAAGTTCTTGCCAGTTTACTCCCACTACCAGTTTGATATGACAAATTTCACTCTGATTTTAAGGATTAAATACTGTTATTGATTTCCTGCTAAATGTTCATTTCATACTGTCTCTCTCCTTTTTCTCTTTCTCCCTATTACCTGCTTGAAAATGAACATATCTGTATTCATGTGACTGCTTCCTTCTGGTACATCATTATCCCCTTATCTGAACATTTCTTGTTTATTCCTCTGTCTGTTCTATCCCAATAAGTTAAAGAATTGCCTTGCAAAAACAATAAATGAAAGAATTCCTTGTTGTAAACAATGAATTGTTTTATCACTCTTCTAAACAGAATTTCGGTTTTATTTATAAAACCCATTAGTTTGTGTGAATATGCAAGAATCTAAGCTTTTAGTTCTTCTAAACATGTCTCTAATACTTTCAAGATGCACACAAAGAGCATTAAAAACGCAACCTGGAGATACTTAATGACTTGAGAATGGGAAAGGAAAAACTGTATAGGTACAATCTGTATGTAAATACTTTCTGTTCCATCTTGTTGGTGCCATTAGATGTGACCTGTTAATCTTCTTAGTTTTGGAAAACCCATTTCTTTTCTGCAGAATTGTGGCAGAGAGGAAAAGATTTGTGCTGGTGTTTAAAGCTATCCTCTGAATCAAGTAGGAGAAACACTCAGACTAGAGCCCCTGAGATCCAAAACGACTGCCCCATCCATCAGGCTTTTCTGAGTGTCTCACTAGCTTTTGTGCTGAATTGCTTCACATAATACAAATAATTTAATATTCACTAGAGAAGAAACTTGAACAGGTTGCTCATATCCTGAGAGCCCCACCTATGTGATTCTGAGTTGCTCCGAAGCAGGGGTTTATCTTGCTCAGGAAAATCTTTGGGATATTTAAACAGAGAACTTGAAATTCCAAAAGCACTCATGGGATGCTAAAGCTATTTCCTTCCCATTGCTGGTAGCAAGCAAACATAATAAAGGACCAAATAAATATAAAGGTAAAATCTCAGGAAAACACCATTATCAGTGCAGTCATACAGTGCTTTGACAACTCCAGGTTTCAGATTTCTGTAATTATTTACAGCAGGTATCACAAGGCAAAAGCACTGTGTTCACATTTGATGGGTAGAACGGAATTTATAGAGTGTTCTTCAGCACACACCTCACACACTTCAGCTAGAGACTGCTGTTCCAGGAGAGGCTGGCAAGAATAAATCCAGAAATGTCTGGAAACTACTTCTGGCTTAAGGGTACCAAGAGTACAAGTCCTGTAGCTGCAATGAGAAGAACCAACCTCCAGAAATCTGAGCCAAACTTCCTCAGAAGCAGAAAACATTATTTGCAGTAACAAATTCAGACCAGAGCTGCCGGTTCCTCTGCTGTCAAGCCCCATGTAGACAGGACAGCTCTTGAACCAGACAGGCAGAGAATTACTGTTCTTTTTGGATGGGTCCCTTATATAGGGCAGAACTGCACCAAAATTACAAAACTGCTGAAAAATAATCTCTCCTGCATCTCTGCTTCTGTGACAGCGAGTTAAGTTCTGCTCTTCTGTGCTCAAAGTCACTCCTTGTCAACAGAAGTTGTGAACAAGCAAAAATAAAACCACTCTAGTTTTTTACATTTGATTTGTTTGTAGTAAGAGAACATAGCTGTTAGCAAGATAAATGTGTAGAAGCAGGAAAAATAATAGAAATGATCCACTGATCATAATTGTCTTAAAACATCAAAATATTCACTCAGTGCTCAAAAAACCTGAAACTACAAAACTCCAAAGCGCAAAAAAAATAATGAAGTCATTTATCATTAGAAGATGAGCTAAAATATTGCTAGATTGGTTTCATGGAACCTTATTTCTCTTTTTCTCTTCATTTGCCAGAGTCAGAAAACACAAAAGCTATGAAATTAAAATAACCAAAAAGGTGCATGGCCTCTTTCTCTGTGTTCTCTTTCTGATACTTAATCCCTGCCATGCATGCAGAGTAAAGGCCAAGTGGAAATCTTCCTCTTAAGATTGCTTTGTGCATGAATTCTGCTGCATTTTTTAACCAGTTATATCTGAATTCACTGATAGTTTCATAGCCATTGCAGTTTTCTTCTTGCCAACCTCAACAAATAAATAGGAAAGAGTAGACAAGCTAAAATGCTTTCCCAATGAAAGGGCTAAAAATCTGAAAATCAATTTGTTGCTGTGTTAGAGCAATTGGGAAGTCCTTAATTTGAGCTCACAGAAATCAATAATGATACAAAACTAAGAACTGCAAAGAGGAACATTCTATCTCTTTCAGAAAAAAAAAATTAAGAATTTTATGAAAGAAAAAAAATACCAAAGGAAAAACTAACACCAAATAAAAATTCTAACAGATACTTTTATGATTTAAATGTGGCCTGCTGGGCCTTGTAGTTCATTAGGTCACTAGAAACTCACATTTCTGTGCACTTTTTCCTTCCTTTTAGCTTTTAAACTCCACTGTAATTCCTAAGAGTTTGGGCCTTTGGTGACACAGTCAGTCTTCAAGGATATTCTGAATTCTGTGCTTACTGTCTTTCCTTGATCTCCCTTATCTTTTGATCAGTATGGAAAAATTCAAACTATTCAGAATAAGAACCACAGCTCTGCAGGTCCTGGCAGAATTTTACATCCTAGCTGTGTCCAAGCTATGCTCCAGCTGGATGAACAAAACCACAGAGACCCTGAGTGTCAGAGTGAGATGAACCCCTCGAGAGCAGATCCTGGGTGAGGCACCCCAGGAAAGAGCTCCAGAGGCAGATTTTACAAATAAATAAACCATAGTGCCCTGCAACTACTTCTGCAGGAGTTGTGCAGAAGTTTACATCTTAGATTTGAGTGAGCTGGGGATGTCTTCCTCCTCTTGCCTTATTGGAAGCTCCTGCTGCAGTGTCCACATCCCACGGAAACAGAACCGAGAGCACTTGGGCATGCAAAACCTTTCAAAGCCTGAAAAGGAATTTAGGCTGTTTCCAGGCTTGAAGTTTAGACAGACTGAATTCTGATTTAGAAAATAAGAAGGTTGGATAAATAATCCATTAAGTAAATCAAATGCTGCACTGCTATTTTAAATGCACTTTTCAAAATGTCATTTCAAACTCTGGTTACAAGTGCTTGGAGTGCAACAGGTTTCCCTTTCCCACTGTGGATGTTCAGGACCCTTCAAGAGCTGACTTCAGACTACTGGACAGTATTCTAACACCTAGGAAAATATTAATAGACTGTAACTCTACTTATCATGTGCCTTGTGCAATATTAGTGAGATAATAAATATGTAAACAGACTTGTCTGAAATAGTAATGCAAAAGCAATGCCTGTGTTATAAGAGGAGTTTCATTCGGTTACATGGAATAGCTGTGTTCAATTAACTTTTGTCCTTGTGTTTTTCAGTACCTGATATCAATGTAATTATCATCTCTTTGTTTAATTTTTGATTAAATCCCTAAGTATTTAATAATCCATCTTTATAATTTTTTTGCCTGGTATCATTATACTAAATAAACATTTATGTCAATTTTTTTTAAAAGTAGCATCAATTTAGGTTATGCTTTTATACCTATATTTAAGCTCCGTATCCAACAGGTAAATTGCAAAATTAGAAGTCAGGCAGCTCCTCTTAAACAATAAAGTATTGAGTAATATTAGCAGTTGGAGGATTAGACCCAGAAGCTGTAAATCACATGAACTGGACTAATTGTGTTCCTCAGCCCTCTTTTATTATTTGTGCTTTCTCCTAAACATCTAAGTCCTCTTTTTTGTAGATTTTCAAATTACATATAAAAAAGTGCATTGTTCACATGTGTAAACCACTGCAAATGCCTTAACTCTCCATCTGCTGATTTCACAAGATTTTTTTATGTAGCCAACACACGTAGTCTGAGAGTAAGGATGTGATTTTTCAAGGACACAAAATGCAATTTGGAGTTAACAGACAGCAAAATCTGGCAGACAGGTACCTAACTCTGGTATAGTTTTGCAAACCTTTTCCTTAAGGCTCAGCCATATGTTATAGATCTTAGAGAGATGAATAATGAAAAACAGCCTTACACCAGTATTCCTTTTTTATCCCACTGAATTAACTTTAAGAGTATTCTTAAAAGAAATTAATCTTTTCCTAAAAACTATTTGATTAATCCTCTTCTAGTCTTCAGGCATAAAACCGAAATAAGGTCAACCATCTTAACACACTGGCACTTGAATCTTTCCTGTCTTATGCAGGAAGTAAAACTACAACAATCAGAAAAATAAAATCTGGCAATGTCAGTGCATCAACTGTGTGCTGGCTTTGATTCTAGCAGAAGGAAATAACCTTGCTTTTTTATCATCACATCACACACGTGCAGAGAAAACTCAGCAGGAATGTAAAGCAAATGAACTAATGAACTTCATTAACACCCAGAAAATAAAAGAACCACCCTGCAGATGTGTATTTGTAGTGAAATCAGTCAGCAAATGAACAAGTAGACGAGACAAAATTTTATACTACTTCCTTCTGTCACTGGGGTCAGAAGTATGAAAACTGGATAGGAACTAAGTTATTACAAATCTTTCTTCTAAAATTAATGAGGTTTTTGTTTGTTTGTAAGAAACAAAGCACAAGTTATTTTTTCTGCCACATTGAGAACTCCAGCACCAGCCCCACCAATAAGTATTCACCTCCAGAGGTTTTGGGAACCCAGAGAGAGTCCATGGTGCATTTTTACCCTTCTAAAGCCCAATTTCCAGAGGTTTGATGAAGTGTGGTGGGAGGAGAGAGCCTCTAAACCTACGTAGTTGTATCAGCTCAACACACAACAAATTCTTAGGTACATGGCAGCTCCAGGGAAGAGTTTTCCACTTCAGAGCCTCTTCCAGGGCTCTGAAAACCAAACCTACCAGCTCTTCTGTGAGCCACACCAAGGCAGTTCCCATCTCAGGAAACACAGTGCCAAGCACAGAGGTAGTAAAAGATCAGGAGGGCAAATTTCAGTTACCAATAATTGTAAATAGATCATCTCCTAGCAGAAGATGTTACCCTCTTTATTATCTTTCTCCATTTTTTTTCTCTGGCTAAGCCAAGAAAACTAAAGGATGATTGTAAATCACTTCAAAACCTGTAAAAGCCCATACTCTTGTACCCTTGCTGGGTATATGAGAATGGCAGTTGACCTCTGTGCTGGGGGTTTTTCCATTATGTTAAAGTCACAAAATCAGAGGAATGGCTTTATTTTAAACAAAGGTGAGCACAGAGACGTTCCCATATAAAGGAAAAGAAGCAATTTTTTACACCTGTGAATGTATTGTGACAGGGTGACTTGCTGTAGCAATACAAATGATAACTTATTTTACATCCCCAAATACATTAGGCATGACTAAAGAAATTCCACTCATAAACTTGAAAATAATATTTAATAACACAGAATAACTTACACCCATACCCACAACATGAGAAAACCCTGGACTGAGACTCAAATGTAAGAAGCATTTAGATGGTTATTTCCTTATAACCTCACATCTCTAACAGAAAAAAAAAAAAAAAAAGAAACCAAACCCCAAATATTGCAAGGTAAATCTTTAAAGTCTGCTTTCACTGATTCATAGTTTGGCCATTACTCAAACATGCAATGTATAATGCTGATGAGTTAAACATCACATCACCCATTTTGATTTATTCCTTTCAACTCTCTGAGAATTTTATTTATGTTTAAAACTGCAAGGTTGGTGGTGCCAATAGATTCAATCCAGGGATAGTTGAGTGCTCAGACCATTACACAGAATTACAGTGTATTGATTAGAATACCTATGGAATAGCTAAGGACAAAACTAATAATGTTACTAAGAAAAATGCCCAGAAGGGATCAGGTTTAGTCTAACCAAGTAATACAGTTTCAGCATTGCTGAAGAGAATACCAGCAGTCTAAAAGGTGAACTCTTGCAGTTATTACTTTCTTTAAGTTGGTGCTTTTCTACAGTCAATAAAAATATTAATATTATTTTATTTTTGTCTTTTATCATTTTTATGTACTAAAGCAATATTATCTATGCTGTCTTCAAGACACAGAAGATCAAATCCACCACAGTGTTTCTGTGAACCATAAAAAGGCAGTTCACGTCATAAGAAACACACTCCCAAGCACAGAGGTAGTAAAAGATCAGGAGGCCAAATTTCAGTTAACAATAATTATAAATTATTTGAATTTTTTTTAATAAAATACCTCTAGCAGAAGATGTTACTCTCTTTAGTATCTTTTTCCAAAGCAAAAAAAAAATCACTTTCCTTATGTGCTTTCTGAATTTCCAGAATATCTGAGCACAAAAGAGCACAGGCTGATGCTGTATCACATATCACTAATTCAAAGCATTTAATCCTGTCTTCCACATGTCAGCCAAAGCAATACAGATGCCAAAAAATTCCACTTTGATAGCAGAATTGTATACATTGTACATTATAGAAGCCTTCTGTCCCCTTCCACTTGAATGTACACTATCAAATCATCCTGGCCATTACTTTCTATTGAGCAGATGGTATTATGAGATTTTTGATAAAGAACAACAATCACCCAGCAAGGGTTGCAAAGGGGTCGCTGAAACCAAGATTAACAATTGATTAGCTTTAATGGACCATGACAGTAATAAACAACAGAGCTGCACACAAAGATTTGATTGTCCTGTTAATGCAGCTGACACAAATGGCTTTTAACTGGCTTCCTGAAAGTGTTAATATTGCCAGAGCCTGGCAAATGAGGGACTTTGTCAAAGTGAGAACTGTCCTGCAGTGAGGGAGCGTTTACTGCAGCCCTCTAAAACATCTTCTATAAAGTGTGTTTCTGATTTATTCAGACAATAGTTCCTATTTCTCCAAGGCTTAAAGTTCAACAAAATGAAACACACCTCTGCAAGGCTGGAATATAATAGAACTCCAAAGCATTTGAATACAGAACCCAGCACTCCTTGAATATACAGCAATAATGTGAATTATCATTTTCAGTGGGCTCGTTTTATCCTTACTCCAACCTGGGCTGTCAGATCTCAGTATCACAGCCTTCTAAACTCATTTTTTTATGCTTGGTTCTGATAAGTTGACTCTATTTTTTCTTCCTTTCTGCACAGAAATCAGGAACTTGCATCATATTTTAATTAAAATAAAGCGGTTTGTGATTACTGGAAGTAACCATGGCAAACTCTGAAAACTGAACTTAACAGATCTGTTTATTTCTTAGATCCACGTATGGGAAAATGTCTATGGAAAAAGTCTCTGTTTCCTTTAATTCTTTAAGCCCAAAATTTAAATAGACTTATAGCAAATATTCACAGAAGGTTTTAAAATTAAAACTAGGTAGAGGCAAAATAGACAAAACTTCACATATCCTGGCATTCAAGAAACCATGGATACAGGAATTCAATTAAAGGTAAGGAGATATTTACTCATCTAAGCATTGAGTAAGACTTTCTGTTAAACTTTCAATATCAGGTTAAATGACTTGGTTTCTAAAATCAACCTTTTCTTTTAATTATGTGTCTTATTTAGGCACAGGCTTTTGTGTTAAACATTTTTAGCTGTGAGCTGCCACGGTGCTGCTCCCTCCCTTGCTGTGCCTAAAGGCAGCACACAGCAGTGGTGCTGCTCTCAGGGCTCCTAGGAAAGAGAAAATCCAGCGTCTGCTCTAGACACAGATCCAAGCACAAACTACTTGCACAAATCAAGGTCAGGCTAATCCCACCCCTGGGGGTCCCATCCCATCTGCAAATTCTGCTCTGCAGAGCAGTTCCTTACCAGCACTCTGCAGCGACACAACACGAGGCTAATTGCTGTGTTTAAAGATGTGACCTACACAGATATGCAAGGGAATTTAAAGGAAATCCCTGAAAGAGTAGAAGCCACCTGCTTGGTGCCCCAACACACAAGCACAATGTACAGAACCTGTCGAAATACTGAGCCAGCCCTCACTGCTTCCATTTTCTGTAACCAGCATCCTTCTATTACCCACGTGCTTGGCTTTCTAGAGCAGCTCTTCAAGCAAGCTATTGTATAAACCATTATATATACTCTGATGATAAACATTCAAGAAAGTAATTATTTACTACCTGTAAGTCAGCATCAAATTCGTGTTTCAGGTAAGCATCTTCTGCTGCTTCAACAAGACGCTGAAAAAAAAAAAAAAAAGTGCATTTTTGAAATAATGGATAACAACTTTATAACCTGGTTTAAAAGCAAAGATTGTTAGAGCATTGTGCAATTTTTCTGCTCTCATACTTCATTGAATAGAAATAAATAATCCAGATTTTAAAAAAGAAATAAAGGACCAATTTTTTTAAACCTTCAGTACCCACTGGTGGTGGTACAAAACTCTAAAAACAGCCCACCTATTAATAAATAAAGAAATGTAAAATTCTCTTTTTTCACCAGTGCTCAGTTTTCTGTAGCTCCCATTCTGAAATTATTTTTGAGGAAACAAAAATAAAGTTGATTTCACATGGACTTTATTTTGCACATAGGAGCCCTTTTCAAGACTTCCTTTACATCAAAATAGGAGGTATTCCCCAATAATACACTTGATTTCAAGAAACTGACAGAAAAATGAATTTTGAAATTACACATCAACTATAAGTTACAAGAAAAGTAGAAACCAGGTTTGTTTACCGAGCAGACTGAGATACTGCCTTAACATGGTACATTATCACAAGATTTTTCTGCAATTACAGAAGTAACATTTACTAAATGGCAGCAATTCAGAAGTATTTTTGCCCTCTTTACAATATCTATAATTCCTTGTAGTAGTTATTGTTCCTCACCATTATCATCTGACAGGAAAAAAACATGGTTGCACCAAAACACAGCTACCTGAACCATTTAATTCATAGAGGGATTTGCTGCAAATATTCTACTGGGAAATGACATTATATCCTTTCTAAGGTTTTACTCAGGGTTCTTTATACTTCAGAGTATTTTAACCCATGGAAGAGATTCCTTCTAGTTTTCATTTAATCTACCTAAACATTCACATGTGTACAAGCCAAAATAGAACAAAGAATACTCAGCATCTTTTATAGTCTTTGCTCTATCAGACAATGGTGCACATAGATATTTTTACATATTTTACATCACAAAGCAAGGTCCAGACTCTCATTAACAATACACAGAGTGGGCAGCCATGCACGCATTTTTTTCTCCCTTTTCATAACAGTTTGCACATTTATCACGTCTTTGGATATAAATCAAAATGAAATCAGAATTCATATTGATTGCTATATAGTTTGAGCTATAATGGAAACTGAACCAAGAAAAATATTTCTGGTTGCCAATGCAGAACAAATGGTTGAGCAGAATGCTGACAGGCTGAGTAGAGCCACGGTGGCTGCAGGGAGGGTTTGTGTTCTCTGGGTCTGCAGAGCAGCAGCGAGTCCCAGCCTCCCCTCACTGCACCAGTCCCAAAAACCAGGGGGCTCTGCTGGGCTTCTGCCCCCTCCCTGCACACCCCATGGAGAGGCTCTTCAGACTTTTCTTTGGTGCAGAATTACAATCTCAAACATACAATTAAAAACTGGAAATACTCCCTATACCTCGGCTGATGCAGAGAAGCAAAAGGCACCATCCCAGAGCCCTGTGCTGGGAGTCCCTCCCTGACATGGGACTGGTTCCAGCTTTAAACATCCCATGGAAACCCAGCTGGTCCCAGCAAACCCATTTGACCCAAGATGGAACTGAACTGAACTGGTTCCAGCACTGGGCAAATCAAAACAGAACTGAACTGGTAAAATGTCTGAGCTCACCTGTCCTATGTACAGAGGTAAAAGAACCCAAAAATAACAACACATCCCAAAAGCAGTGCAGGAGGGGGATCCACGGAAAAACATTTCTACCGAAACTGAACCTCTGTGTAGTTGTTCCCATGACTCCTGCACTATTTGAATTGTACCAAGAACAGACCTTGCAATCTGAAACAATGAACATTCATCTCAGCCATAAATTTTTGTCTTTAGAATCTAAAAATCGAAGTAACACAAATTTTCTCCTCTGAAGGAGAAACCTTATGGAAACTAAAACAAATCCATACACATTTGAACATTCTCAGAAGCCCATCTTTATTCAGCATGCTAATGACCTGCTGAAAGGATTTTACAAACATAGCCCTCATTTTTCAAGCATGAAAAAGGCCTTTTATGTAAAATAACTACTCCAATGCATTACTGCAGATGTATTTTCTTTTATTATAAAGCCATAGGTATATTACTACTCTGCTCACCTGATACAAAAGTTCACGACTGATGTGTTTGAGAGCAAAAAAGTGAAAGCATCAAAAAAATTCTTCATACAGAAAAGAATGAAAGGAAAAGAAAACGATGTTTTTCTTTCTGTGCTGAAATACTTAATCATCAAAAGAAAAATTATTGTACTATTTCATGAGATACCATAATATTTGGATATCAGGACCTAGCGGGCTAGAAAAATAATTCATGGCTTCTTATATAGTTTGTATTGATCCCAATGTGTTTCAATTACATTTTTGCCTCAGTGAAATAAATTTAAAGTAAGATTTATCCCCACATGTAAGAAATAACTAGAGAAGCATAAGATGGGCAATAGTAGAAACATCTGGTAACAGGGGCAGCTCAGAAATGAAAACTACTGCTTGTTTTTTTTATTGAATTATTCATTAAGATTTCAGTTGTTACTTTTAATGTAAATTTCAGCAGTATTCTCTACAAGAAACTCAATGACAAAGTGAAGTGTTTACTGACAGGAGTTTTTCCTTGAAGCTGTAGAAGCAGATACGTAAGCGTATTTTGTGCTTTGCCCTCACAAAATTAAAGAAAAAAAATAAACTTTTGGTACATGAAACGAAAAAAACCACAAGCATATGCTGCATTTTCTATGTATCAGTCCTTAACCACAGTTTGCTTTAAGTATCTCAACACCATTATGAAGGAAACCATGAGAAATCTGGGAGAGCTACAGAAAAGGAAAGCCAATAATAAGCCCAACTCCACAAAATGACATATTAGTGGATATACACAAATTATATCAGAATAAAGAAATTGAATGCAAATGTTTCATAGGGTTTTGTTGTGTTTTGGGGGCTGGGGGGGGAGGTTTTTGTTGGATTTCTTTTTTTTAAAGAGGTCCCCAAAGGGTTGAAGCACAATGGAAGAAATTCCTTAACACTCTGCAGGCAAAAACATAAAAACCACATGTAACACTGCAATTTTTTTCTATGGAGGCAAAAAATCCCTAATAAAATATTTTAATGACTGAGTAGTTATCTAACAATGAGTCTGAACATTAGCATGATTAGCAATTTTAGCTTAATAGTTTATAATGACACTCTTAATAGAAATGCCAATATATTTTCATTTGAGTAACCATACTCTCAAATCCTTGCTGTAGCGAGTAAATGCTTCCCAAGCTGTGGTTATCCTGAAGGGAATTGTGAGTTATCTGCATTCACTTATATGGAATGAATTATAAACACAGAGTGAGAATTGGTACACTCACACTATTCAAGGGGATTTTTAGAAAAATTTAGCCCTAAATGTGGAAAAGTGCCTGTGTGCACATGAGCAGGTGGGTCACGGGCAGCACAGGATCTTTAGATAAAGCAGTTAGAAGGTTCCAAGGCACAGCTCAATTGAGGCTCCCTCAGTTAAGGAACTAATCCCTTGAACTTTCCCAATAAACATAAACATGAGAAGATGAACTGCCTGACCAGAATATCACAATGCAACATGGACAAAATACAGGGCATGAACCAGCAGATGGACAAATAATATAACCACAAAACACCTCAAAATGGTCACCAAAACATAAGGACAATGTTTTCTATATTCAGTGGTATTGATATCATAAATAATATAAAAAAGGCTGAGAGATGAAAAATAAGTGTTTGCTACCTCACAGTAACTCTTTTTTAATAAACCACTGAGCTATCTCTCAAATTACCTAACAAGTAATTTTCTTGACAAATTATGTTATCATTTCAGTGAACTGATATTCCCAGATAAATTCTCTTTCAAGTTAGGTTGTTATAGATAGAGCAAAGGAAAGGTGAAACAGAATGGAGGAGGTGCAAGAAGAATCCAACAAAAAGGGGGAAAAGGAACAGAAATGGAAAGCAAGGTGAAAATGAAAGCTTCAAATAACAATTTCAAGAAAAAAAATCACACTAACATCCATAGGTAGGATAGTTATTTTAGCTTCTGAAATCTTTTCTCTTTTAATGTACTTTTTAAGGGTTTCAGATTACTTCTCAATGACTTTCCTTCATTAGAATCCCATTTTGAAGTTAGATTAAATAAATTCACAAGCATAACCAAATTTGAAACAGTTTCTGAACTCCCAAACTGTGGAGGGTTACCAATCTGTATCCATAAATGCTGACTGAAGTTATGCCCTTCTCCCTTCTCAGCTATGAAATCCTTAAAAAATATATATTTCATTGTTTCCTTCCTGTTTTTCTAAGATGAACCAACTGCAACACATAAAACCAGAAATGCTTTTTGAAATTGCTCTTCTCAAAATTAAACTGTTACAAATCACAAAAAAGGACAGAAGATGGCTCTAAGTTAATTACAACTACTATCAGCTAGATACTAGTATCGTCTCTGTCCATAACATAAATAGTTTATATTCCTCAACATCAATTTCACAACATTTCATTCAAAAAATGCACTGGCATATCACAGTTGTTAAAGTGTAGACAAACCTGTAGGCTGCTCTTATATTCTAGCATCAAATGCATTCAGCCAACAGTAAAAAATAGCTCTGAACCCTAACAAAATTTCTCATTATTTCCCATGGCATCAGATCTGTTTGAGGTTCCCAAAAAACTTGAAAATAACTTTGAGGTTGATTTGAGATGTGTTTTTGGAAGAAAAAATAATAATAATCATTTGTATAACTTCAACAGGCCTGTCTCTGTGTGTCCTACATATGGAATTGTAACCAAGATTTCTATCTTAAGCAAATATAGTGAACTTTGTTAAAAACAGCAGATAACAAGAAAGGAAAACCTATGTTCTTAAAACTTTCTTTCTTTCATACTTTGCAGCAAGGTTTCTGGTACATTATCAGCCAAAAACCAGCAGCATTCTGTATGCTGAAACACCAGTTTTCTGTATGCAGAAAATACTTACAACTACCAATAGTTACCCTTCTCCAGGTGAAATATTCAGTGTAATTTTAATAACCTTACTATTGATTTGCATGTCTAATTTCCAATCAAAATTTACAGTAATTGAGCTGTGAATATGCCAAAAATATTTCCTAAAGTGCTGCCAGATAACTATTTAAGCATAGTTCAGCAGTTGAAAGTATTCCTGGGAGAGAAACGAGATTGTGTTTCCATCATCAGAGCAATTTTCTTCACTGGCTTCTCCGTGAGAAGCCTACGCCGTGCTTGTGGGAGCACTCAGCAATAGATCACTAAACTTTAAAACATTACCCAGGTACCTTCCTGTGACTTCCCCATTTTGGGGCTCATTTCAGATGTGAAAAAGGGGGTTTCCTCTCCAGGAAATCTGGAAGGCTGCAGGTGCTTTGAAAACTTCTGAAAAGACCAGGCTGTTTTGAGAGAGAGCAAAACATATTAGCATTAAGTGAGCTTAGGTAATATTCTGGCATGGTGCTAATTTTGCTGCAGGTCCTACTTCCCTCAGAGTTCTGGGGTTTGCTCCTTTCACAGCTCATTTAGCAGACAAGGTAAAGAAGCCAAGAGAGATTTTGATGTTGTTGCTCAGTCTCACTTTCATTTCCCATGCCCAAACCCAGTATCTTTTCAGAGAGCAATGAGCTCCTCGATGTGCAGACAGGCTTCCCAATCCCCATGTTTTATCACAAACAGCTTTGCACGTGTTTGCTATAACCCAGGGAGAAGCATCAGGCACTGATGCTGACCTTGGAGGAACATTTGCCCCTCTCAGGAGCACAGAGGCTTTCGGCAGGGCGATGACACCAGACTGGTATTTTGGCTGGGTCAGTCCTTGAGGATGGGCACACACAAACACACACAGAAGGTGTCCGCTTTTCAGAAAGCCTGGCAGTGTATTTTATACCCCAGATTGCTCTCCTCAGATGTGTGGTATTTTCTAGGAAATTTTTGCTCTAAAATTGCTGTTGCTGTGACTAAGATCCACCAAAAATTATTTACCTTACTATTCAAACTCCTGGTGCTTGTGGCTCAAGAGAGATATCAATCTTGCAACTCATGCCATATGAAAACTGACTGCTCTGTGACTGCTGTCAAATTCCACTGCAACCCAGCAAGGCTCAGCCACACTAAGTGCAGCAAAGTAGAATAAAAGCAGAAATTATAAATAAAGGATAAAAATAAATTAAAAGCTTAGCATATGCAATTATCGCAAATAACTTCAATTATCCACTTATATTCATTCAAAACTGGCAGATATTCAGGTTGATTGTTGTTAGAGTGCTAGCTGCTTTTTTGAAGCAACAGGAGTTCAGCTTGGCACAGTGCTGGACAAAACAGAAATGAAACTGTAAGTGGATTAAAGTACATGAAATTCACACATTGCATAACAGTGGCTAAGACAATCCTGGAATAATTAGATGCATTTCTACTTAACTAGGCCAACACTATATTTAATTATGGCATCTGGAGATTGCCAGGGCATTGAGGGAAAACTCCATATGAAGGAGATAACACATTTGTCTTGTACCAAGTTCTTCAGTGCGCAAAGGCTGCACAAAGCCAATATATCAGATATAAAATATGCAGATTATCAAATCTGCTCCTACCATGTTATTATGTCTAGCACAGAGCAGAATGAGGTGCTAAACAGCATTTTACTTCATACTTTTAATTCCATATGTCCCAGACATCAAGGAATCAGTTCAGCTGCAGACACAACTTAGAGCCATTACAGGGATATTTAAAATGTGATTTGCCTGGCTGGGGTACAGCAACAACCTGCTCCTTCAGCCACCTCTCCTGCCTCAGGGCAGGAAGATTCTTTAGCATTTTGTACCAACCACACATCCACCCAAGGTCGTGTAATTCTCTGGCAATACCTTTATGTATCCTTTTAATTTCACTTGCAACACAGCAATACGAATTATAAAGTTTTACTTTCAATGAATAACTCACAACCAACGTGTTTTTCTCTTCTAAATAAATTTAAAAATTTAATCAAAATGTTACTTTGTAAAACACCTTCCAAAAGCAAGGGAAGCAGGCCTGTGTGAGTCCATGCACCCACTTGTTTACACACACATTTAAATATATTGTCAACACTAACATGTGTCATTATGATCCTTTTTCCCCTCTCCTATATTGAAATCACTAGATTAAAACATCTGATTTATTAATCTCTTTCACACATTTAGGGTGTCACAGGTCATATTCTTTACTGGACTGCCAGAATTACTCTCCTGCTTGGATAATGCCAGACTGTCTTTGCTGCATTTGAAGACCATGAGGATGTACATGGCTGAGAAAAAATAGTTCTCCCTCTGCCCTGACAGCTCTCAGCACTGTTGCTGGATGCTTGGCAGGTCTTGCTTGAGAAAGTTTTGGGATAATTTCATGCTAATTCTTTTAATGAAAAATTTGCCTTTGGTATGATTTATCTCACCTAACCTCATCTATTTCAAAGTTAATAATCTCTGCACTGAAGTTTCCAAAACATCCTTCATATGTACAGACAGAAAACTCTAAAAGGGCTGCATGTTCCATTCTAAAATAGCTCATAAGGTATAGAAAGACCTTTGGAAATTTTCCTTCACTCTTTTCTTCATTAGATGTTTGACTTTATATGATTGAAACTAAGGGAGATGTATCCCACACCATATGTGCAACACAGATGAGCTAAAGAGAAATGGAAATATTCCTGTGTTCACTCAATAGAGGAAAGGACATTTGAAGCAACATTTTGTCCTGACAGCAGTCCTGGGATGAGTCAAGGTGTTTCCATTCTGTTTACATTTAGAAGCACCAAGTGAAATCAATTGTCTTTGCTTTGTTCCCTCACTCAGCTGTTTCCTCACCTCTGCACTAAGGCTCAGTCCCCCAAGTTAATTCAAATTTAGCTTGCAATTTCTGGTCTACTTCAACCAAACCAGTCATGATAAACTGTTTTCCTTCCAGTTTCCAACCAGATTACTGTCACACAACAGCAGAAAAAAAAACACTTCAAGATTTATTACTGCAAACAAAGGTCAGTTACAGAGTTTGCAGGGACTTGCTTCCATTGTCTAGCCCAGCACTCAATCACAAGGCACAGAGCCTTGTCTTCACTTTCAAACCAAGCAATGCAATGTCCACTGGACTGGTTTTTAATTCTCACAGGGTCAGGGTGCCAGTTGCCAATAGATTAACTGGAAAGGAAAATTTTAAAAAACTGAAAGGAAAATGAAACACCAAGTTTTCAACTAAAAATTTCCCAGCTTCCTCTTGCAAGTAGAATTCTCTAAGATAGATATTGAGGCAAATAGAACATTATTGAGAAGATGTGAAGAAGGCAGTTGGTATCCATTTCTAAATGCATCAGAAGTGGATTTTGCAAGCATTGACCAAAGAGTTAGAAATCCAGTGCTCCATCTCGAGTTAAACAGGCATAAACATTCAGTATTAGAATGTACCAAATTCTGCCTTCAAGCATAGCCATGGCTTTGTCCTGTTCCTTCTCTTACTGAGCACAGCCTTAGGCCTACTCCTATTTCTTTCCTACTCCTCTCTGCATATCCTGAGCTCATTAATATCACATTAGGTGTCCCAAAATCCACTGTTAAAGCTTTTCATACTACCCTCCACTTCTTCTGTAGCACCTACCAATTCTTTCTCCTTCATAACAGCTTTGGTGGTCACACTGCCAAGCATGTTCATGACCAGTCTTTTCTCGGTCCCTACCAATTCCTCACTCTGTCAACTTCCATTTCCAGTTTTCCCTATTGCTTTTGTACTCTCACTAAGCACATCTAGAATATCTTGCACTAGCACAGTCTAATTCTGTTGCCTTTGTCTCTTTAGACCACCTCATTATTTTCCAGTATCTGTTCTCTTTTTGGCAGTGCCTTCCTCAGCCTCTCCTGAATCCATCCACAGAGTCCCTTGGCTGCTGACCCTCCCATTTTCCAGGGCCCAAAGGTGAGCACAGAGAGATGAGAACCCTCTCCTGGGTCCAAAAGGAACATGGGCACACTGACAGTGCCTCAGGAGAGAAAGACACTGTTTGCCCTGCCTGATGCTGCCTCAGGCAATAAGAAAGTAATGATCCAGCTGGGGGAAAGTCTTGTTCAACCCTGCACAGAAAATTCACAGTGCAGAGAACTTTCAAAGATTTCACTTGCAGACACTCTTGCTGTGATACATTTCTAATGGCCATATGCTTCCATGTGCGGAGTTTCCAAATGCTAAAAACTTGATCCAGCTGGAACAGAATTTCAAAGAAAACCTTGTGTCGAGGCCCCAGCCCTGCCAATTTCAAGAGCTGGTTCCCAAGCACAGAAGTGCTACAGAGCCTTAATGAAAAGAACATCAGTATTATGTTTAAAAGACTAAACCAATGCATTTCCCCCTGTTTCTCTCTTGTAAAAAGATGACAATCAAAGATAACATTCCAAGCTTCTTTGGTCTCCTGAACCATACTTTAGTGTTCTGGAGACTTGGTTGCTGAGAATGTTGGGAATAATTATAAAATCAGCTTTCAGATCAAGTGATAATTTAATCTTTTCATAGTTTAGTATATTCTGGCTGGTCTGGAAGGAAAAGGAAAAAAAAGACTATGTTGAAGCTCTCTAGTTTTTGATATTTTGGAAGAACTGTCTGGTGTGGACATTTGTCCAGATTTAGTAACTGGACAGGTCCATGTACCTGAGAGATTTTGCTGGTACCCTATGGATTAATGCTGAAGTCCCAGAGAGTACAGGGTATCACTTGACCAAAGTCATGATTAAACACAGACTGCCAAGTCTGTATTCAGGTACAGACTCCATCCCATCTATTCACTTACTTATTTTTTTAAACGAATATTTTTTTTGGTAATAATAGTATTTTTCATTCTATCTTAAGGACAATATTAAACTGTCATTGTAATTAATGGGAAATTGCAAATTCCCAAACTCAAAAGAAAGGCTGCATTGCATAGTCAAAATCTTATCTGCTTTGTTTTGTAAGGGTAATGAGTTCAAATCCAATGAGTGTTTGTTCCTTATTAAGAAGTCTTGTAATGTTTATTCTCCTAGTGACTAAAAGATTGCTATACTTTCACCTCTTAATTAGTTTTTATCAACTGAAACATTCACCATTTAATTATTGTATGCATATTTATTTGGAAAATGAAGTAAAATATGCAGCATAACAGATAATTTTCATTAAGTTTGACACACCTCTAGATTTTGGCATGACCTAGGGAACTCGTTTCATAGAATACTCCCATTTTTCTCACTATTTTTTTTCTCTTGACACTCCAAGTGCTTCTAAAATCCACCTGGGGAACAATAAGAGTCTTCCAGAGCTAACCAACACCTGCAGGTTCAAAAAGTAACAACCAAGACTACAACCATGCCAACAAAAACAACTTAAGTTTGCAGAGGCAGTGAGTAAATTTTAACAATAGTTATCCATTTATCCTGGATTACAGGAGAATTGTGAACCACCCCACACTGCTGGCTTCCTCTACTGGCTGAAATCCCTCACCCACCACCTCTGGTTCTCCCACCATACATTTATCTACAACCAGAAAATGTGCTCCAAGCTACAAAGTCCTAAAAAGGAAAAAAACCCCTGGTCATTACTGTTGCTACAGGCAGTTTTAAGTCCCAGTCAGCTCTGATCCTGAGAAACATCTGCAAAACACTTCCACCAACAAACCATGAGGTCAAAAAGATCTGTAGCTGTTGATGCTCCTTGCCTTCTGTGGCTGCTGAATCTAAAACACACACCCTGAAGGAGAATCACAGACATAGTATGAGAATGTGGAGATCTAAGCTCACTCTGTGGTTCCACATGGAGGTGGGTTCCCCTTTTATTAAATCCTTATTCCACGAAACTGCCTCCACTTTGCAGGCTGGAGCCTCTGTGAACACCTTGATTTTGTACACTCTGACAAATCTGTCCTTGGCAGGGATGAGAATGGGTGGCTGTTCCTCCAGCCCAGGGCTTGTGGGGGGATAGCAGGACACACCTTGGGCAAACACCCAGGGCCAGCCTTGGACCACACCGTCCTGAAACCCCACTGGTACCACTGAAAGGGGCTCGTGATAGACCTGGTGTGTTTGTGCAGTGTTAGATTGTAAAGTTTGTCATCTAATGGTTATTAAACATGTTGGGCAATCTCTCAAAGACTTAAATATTAAATTTAGCCTTCAAAAATAGTCTTTCATGCCCTTTTTAACAGTTAGAACTCATTCCAAAGTAATGAGCTGAATACAGTCATTTGCAATATCTGCCATGGAAAACATGTGATGCTGAGGTACCTACAAGGGCTGGCTACAGGAGAGCTGGAGAAGGATTTTGTGCAAGCGCATTTAGCGATGGGATAAGGGGTAATGGCCTTAAACTGAAAGGCAGCAAGATTAGATCTAGATTAGATATCAAGAAGAAATATTTCTTTTTGAGGTAGAGAGACCTTGGCACAGGTTACCCAGAGAAGCTATGGCTGTCCCTGGATCCCTGGAAGTGTCCGAGGCCAGGCTGGACGGGGCTTGGAGCAGCCTGGGACAGTGGAAAGTGTTCCTGCCCATGATGGGACAGAACAAGAGGATCTTTCATGGCCCTTCCAACTCCAACTCTTCTACGTTTCTACTGAAAAGAAGATGAAATTAAATGTATTGGTTACGACCAAACTATTATAATTAGTGTTTTCACTACACCAGGACACCAAGATGAGGCAAACTTGCTCAGTATTTAGGCTTTCATCATAGGCCCTTGAAGAAATAAAGAGCAAATTGAAATGGAGAACACTTCTGTGGAATACTTAAATGGTTCAAAATGAGTTCTCCCCAACTGGATTTTTTCTGTTTCTGGTATCTCACACAATCCATATAAATTATATAAGACTGCAATAATGTAAGTACCAATAAATAGATATAAAAATTTTAAAAAGACAGAGCAATGACTTCTTTCATCTGAAAACATCTCAGCAGTCTGCTGTAACTATTGGCAGAAGATCTGAGATAACCATTGACTGAAAAACCTTGGGAAAAGGATTCAGAAAATCAGACAGAGCATACAGAGATATTGCATATTAATAAGCACAAAGTGTAGCTCAGTTTACACTCCTTCCATGCTCTTCAATTGGTGACAAGAAATTTGCCTGCCACATTTTTGAATTCAGAGTATAACACTGGTAAGTTCTAAAATGCCTTAACTTTTCTCACTATTAACTCAATAATATAATAGATGTTGAGATGTTATAAACTTTCACAAGCTTCTTGAACCACTCAGGTATTTCCTCTGCTAAGCAGAGGAAGCCTTTGCTCTCCCCTACAGTTCTGCCAGAGCCCTATAAAAAGTCCATCTTCCCCCCACAACCTGAGCAGCCCTCACTATAAAAGAAACAAAACCATAACAACAAAACCAAAAGAAATACAACTTAAAGCACAAAATATATAGCCAAATTTTTTACAATATTTAGCAAAGTTATAATTTACCATCAGTTGCCTTTTTTAGGCTATTTTGTAAGAAACCAATCTGTGCTTTGCTTGGATCTAACTGAACCACTTGTAAAGAAAAATCAACAACTTGAACGTGAATTTTAATGGAAGTGGATTGTTTCTATTCATTTCATTGGGTTGACTGATGAGCACAGCAACCCCCTGATCTAAAGCATCAGATCCTAACAGCATCTCCAAAAGCTGAAGCACTGCAGGCACTAACCAAATCTGAGGCCTAAGTAGTTCTTGCTCATTAGCAGTCTACTTGTGAAGTGCTCTTTCCCCATCACTGCTCCCTTCCAAGCTTTGTTATTTAACATTCCACTGTCAAAATAAAATATAACTATAGCTATGTCACCCTTAAACTTTCAAATGTAGGAGGTTTTACCCTCTACGTCTCCTTAAAATGTAATTTTTATTAGCTGGTGTAGCTAGGAATAAATTCTGCTTGCCATACATATTTCCCAGTGAGCACAGGATTCTGGGGACAAAGACTGCCACCTTTTGGCAATAGTCTGTAACAAAAAACCCACATTTTTCCTATGTAAATTATCCTATTCTAGGGAACATCTTTATTATATTACTTTAACATTTTGTATCCAGCAAAGTGAAGAACAATACATATGGTTTAACTGAAGCCTACCTGAAAGAATTCCAACTTTTAGGATTGTTGCGTAGCAACATAGGGTTCTCAGCATGGAATCAGAGAAATCAGACCTAGGGTTTTTTTCTGGAGGACACACAGAGTAGATAGTCCTGGCACACAAAGTTGAATATTATATAGGAAAACTCATTTTTTAAAAAAATAATTTTTTTTATGCACATTTTTTTTCCCCATGCAGTACTGATTTAACCTTTGAGTAAGTCTGCTCTATTCATTAAGTCAGAAGGCCAAAATAAAAATTATTAAATAATTAGAATGTATCAGGATATACATAACCTCCTGCCAGCCTTAAATGGTATTTTCTACCTTTTCAATGTTTAATCTTGGAAAGAAGGATTTTCCATTATGTTTTGGGTGTTGGGGCTTTTTTAGTACCTGAAATAAAAAGGGGTAAAACCAGAATCCATCATATAGTACAAGGGGTGTACTGCCAGGGATTCAAGAGAAAAACTTTGATAGTAGGCAATTTACCTGCTGCAAAAAAATATCAGAGATGGTGGAATCGCCAACCAGCAATGTGTCACAACCACCATCCTGAGAGAGCAAAGTAAAAGAATTACTGAAATAAATAAATTAACAGAATGTATGAAATGTTTGGATTCCATTTGAGAAATGTAAAAGTGTACAGGTAGAATTCTTTTAAACCATGTACAGAAACTCTTGGGGAATAATTCAAGAATGGTTTGAGGCTTCAGGAGAGTCCTTAGAGGTTCCAGAAAGTACTCATGGCAAATGAAATATGCCATGAGTATGAAATATGCTGAGAGATCCAAAAGCAATCAGTAATAGAGAGGACAAAGGAAGGGCCAAAATAGGACAACAGAGGGCTGAGAAAAGCTTGTAAATCAGCAGCATGGGGAAAAAATTATCCAAGTTTTAATTTCACCAGATAATGTAAAAGCAAGAACTCACACAGAACAGCTGAGAAGATGAGCAAACACTGATAGAGCCAGATTAATCTGCAACTTCAATACGTGAAGAAATCAAAGTTGAAGAATGAACACAGAAATGCAGATATATTTTTGTTAAAACAATTATAGAAAGATCAAAAGAGTATTTTACTGAGCTTCTCAATGCTAAAATTCACAAAAGCAATCGGCCTTTTTCCAGACAGCTGAGCCATTTGTAGAAGAATGAAATTGTGAAGAGCTTCAAGAGGCAATCAGAATACTGAGGAGAAACAAAAGCACCAGGTGTGAGTAATCTTGGTGCTGAATTATCAAGAACAAGAGGAGGAAAGGAAGTCAGACATTTTATAGGGGCATTTAGTTACTTTGAGTTTGGGGAAAATTTTCAAACAATAAGAAAGACACATATGCTGTATTTAAAAAGTAACAAAAATAATCTAATTTCACAAAAAACTAGTATGGCATTGGAGAATAGAACTTTGAAATTTGAGCTGTTTTCAAAGTCAGTTACATTTCCAGCATGTTAAGAACATATCTTTCTTCTACAAATGTTGGAGGGGGGGTTGGTGGTGGTTTTTTGGGGGGGGGTTTTTTGGTTGCCAGTAGCTTTTTAATTGTATTAAACACAGAGAATCTATTAAAGCCAGGAACCTGAACAGCACTCTACTCGTGATTTTAAGAATCTAAATATCATCAAATTAAAAGCTCAACCCTTTTAAAGACTGTATTGAAAACAAGTGACTAACCCCTTGCCATATGGAATTTCATTGATCTAACTGAATTTTCAGCAGTATAATTCTGCTTTTACTAGTGGGAGTCATGAAAGCAGATGAAGGGTAGCAGAGCACAGCAGAGTCTACTACCTGTCTGGCACCATAGCCATCCTGCACAGATGGAAGAGGGATATGGTGCAGGCTTCCAGGCTTCCACATCACACAATTCACAGCTCTTTGGAGCAGGATAACAGTACATGCTGCTTAAAAACTCTTTTGCTGCTGTCAGCAGGACTTCCATATGGGGACTGCCATGTTCCCACTGCACGTATTACACGGCCTGCTGAAGAATGAGCCATTTCCAGTCTTCACAAAATCACGTCCTGGTGGTCAGGCTTAATGTCTGCAATACCCTCGGCCTTGACAGTTTTCAACTGAGTCAAGAAAAACATTTTTTTTAGAATTCTTAGGCATAAAGGCTTGGCTAACAGTTGTAAAACAGTATCATCTTGGCAGCCCCAACTCTGAATTCCTTTGGTGTTGAATTTTGGGAGACTTTTTTTGGGGTGGAGGGAGGGGGAGATTATTGTTGTTTTGGGATTTTGAGGAGTTGTTTTGCATATGCTGCTTGCTCTGCTCTAGTTAAGTCTTTTTCCAATAGATGTTTGAACTTTTTGCCAAACAATATTCAAATAAAAAAGTGTAAGATGTTTCCCATGAACCTTTAAGAAGTATGAATGATGGCTAAGTCATACACTAATAAAACTTGCAAGGTCAATTTTATTACACAAATGTGTAACAGACCGTGCAAATGGCAATTAAATCCTCAGTTTTTGAAAGTTGGGATATTGCTTTCTTCTTCAGACATTCAGTAGGGATTTCCAAAAGCAGGCATTGAACCCCAGGGATCTCCACTGATACATCTAGGAAAATATTTCAGTTCCTCATTAAGAGAAACAGCAAAAAACCAAAGAATAAGCCCTTTTAGAGTAGCAAAATAGTACAGTAGCTGTAAGCACCATAATGGAACACTCCCATGTATAAATACAAATATTAATTAATTCAGATCCCATTTTGGTACAAAAGTTGCCCTGACCACCATCACTCTCAACTGCCTGCTGAAGCAAGGTAAATGGAAGAACAACACAGTGTCCTAATTTTATTTTATTATACTTGAGTTGCTAATATTAACTTTTGACATCTGCAAAGAACTGCACACCCTATCCTGTTTACTCTGGCCCATACAGAGAGGGTGACCTCCAAAGGAAGAGTTATTGTCCCACTGCATTTCACCAGGCAGCTACTTTGTCTTCAAATCTATTTCTGAACCAATGGAAAAACCCATCTTAAATAAAGATTGTGAAGAAGATAGCTAGGTTAGAAGCTAATAAAAATATTATTATTATTACTTTTGACCATTTTCTGTCCCATCCTTACAAGCAGTTTCACAGATAACATTTTCATTTATGCAGACTATACTGGCTTGAGCTTGTTTCCCAAGTCATTTACATTGTGATATAAGTTTGCACTGCTCTTAAAATAATTTTATCTCTATTTTAAAAGACTGCAGAAAAGGTAAAGAAAAATTCACCACTCTCAGTGAGCCAGCACAGTAACAATATTGTTTTGTTTATGAGTCCCATCTCTATTTTGGTTTATGTTTATGTCTTTCCTGATGCCATGAAAGTATCAAAGGATATGCTAATGATAAGCCATAGTGGCAGTGCCAGATAACACTTGAAAGGTGAGATGCATAATTCTCTAATAACCTTGGCAGGATACTCATCTTCCCTGAAACAGAGTGCAAAGCCACTCTTATTGTATCACATGACTCAGCCTCAGAAATTTAGAAATAAACCTCAGATTTGGGTGGGATTTTTTTTCTCTTTTGGGTTTCATACATCTTGATCTAAATTTTATTTGGAAGTATCACTTCTTTGAAATCCATAGTGTTTTATTTCAGTTTCAAGGGTTAAAATGATAAAAAAAATATCTTAGCTCTGTAAGACAGCTGATTGTTTGCTGCAGGTATTGTGATAATACTGCACAAAAATAGCTGTTCACCCACGTCACATTACAGTATTAAATTCTTCAGTTCTGTGTGGAAACTTCTATATTCAAATATTGTTTATGTATAAAGATCAAATCTTGAAAAATTATGTGGTTTGCTCTGTTGAGATGTCTAACTATTGACATCTCCAAAGTAACTTGGAGTCATTTAGTTTTCAGCTCATTTAACAGATTTTACACAGATTTCTTCCTCATCAATAAAATTGTCCAAAACACCATAAATTATGAAATTCTTTCATGCTAAAGACAAATCAAATATTAGAAACATTTCCAACTAACCTCATCTAGCAATTATCGCATTTACACTGCAAAACACCACAGACTCTGCACATCTCTTCCCATTTTGCAATCAGAAACCTACTTTATTCAGTCTATTTTGTCTTTGCATGTGATTGTAAGGCAACTGTTTTAAAAAGCTTTATTCCAAAAATTCAAATGCAGAGGAACCTTGCATTTTAAAGCCTGATATTAATATTATTACAGGACAGATTTTTGAAAAACTCTAAGAATGAGAATTTTATATCTACTGAATAATTTGTCTTAAAACAAACCAAAACTACAAGAGATGTTAATTAGATTGCTTTACCACATGGATAGGCTTAAATTGAACATCTCAAACCTGACTCAGGATGTTTTACCAGCCCTGACACACCATACAGGAGTGTCAACAGTGCACCAATGTCCAACTTGTCACAAATCAAGCCTTTTCCTTCTCCCAAAAGATGATAAATATGCACTGTTTATTTTTAATTTTAGTAATGTTACCTGTGAAGGTGTTGATTTTTTTACTATTACTCTTTTGTATTTGGATAGACTAAAAGGAAAGTGTTATTTGCTGTGCAAAATACACAAAATACAAAAATTAGAGGACAATTAGAAAATGGTCAGGATCAGCTACAACACACGTTCATTCAAGAAGTTCAAATTTGTCCTTTGGCAAATCAGGATTTAGAAGTTTAGGACCACCAGACAAAGAACCCTCTTGCTCTGGGATTAAGAGAACAAGTGTCTTCCTGTTATTCATATTGCCTACTGATTAAAACCTCACTCAGGAAAGCCAAACTTAATTCCACTTTCTCAAAAATTACTTCAAATCTTCAGTTTTCGCAAGTTCCCAACTTATGTAGGGTGGCAGGGAAGGAATCTGCCTGATGTGTAGCAGAGAGTTCTGTATCACCAGGCCTGGGCAGCTCCTGGCACAAGGGGATCAGCACTCTGAGCACAGACACTCCTGCAAGACTTTTTGGAGAGTTCAATGGTGTTTGGGTTGCTTTGTTCATTTTGGTTCCCTAAGAAGGTAATAAGCAAATAAATACTCTTAGATTTCAGAGTACTTTCTAAGAGACACCAGGACAAAATCATCATCTGCACAGATGCTTGAACAGCAGTGAGAGAAGCCAGTTCCATCAGAGGGATGGAAATCATTCCAATTTCAATTTCATGTCAAGTGCTAACAGAGGATTTGAGAGCAGACGCCTGACCCAGCCAGCACTGCTCTGGTTCCAGAGCGACTTGGCTTCCACAGAGGCTCCCCTTTCACAGTCACTCATTGCAAATCTCTTCTTCAGAAACACAGATTTGGAAAGTTCAAAGCCAATTAATTCTGTCCTTCAGTCCGAGAGAAAAACCTCGAAGCTTACTGTGTCTGCAGCCTGACCACAGAGAGAGGAAAACAAAATCACCCAAGCTGCTCCTTCAGGTGGCAGAGAAAGTGCACTGGGGAGGAGGGAGGTTTAGGAATACCATGCCTTGCTTATTAACATGCAGGAAGATTAACATCCCAGTTACATCTCTGTGTTTGCATTCCTGGAATTATCAAGGACCAGCCAGAGAGCGAGTGCAAGGATCTGTAGATCCTTCCTGAGCATAAGGGGGCTAAACCAGCCAGAGAGCTACAGAAATGGGAGAGACCTCTGCTCACAAGCCTCCCTCCACAGAAGGCTACAGGGGACAGGGACATGGCTGGGAGGGAATGCTAATTCTGGGCTGGTTTATTGTCTGCTGGAAGTAATGAAATGAGCCATAGTGGCATTTCATCCTTGAGGTTTAAGGTTTATTTTCAAATCCAAAGAAAATGAATCTCAGGGATACAGTGAACTCAGATTGACAGATTTCACACAGCTTGCCCCCAAATTAATAAATGTCTTAGTGGTGTTCCTGTCCTTTTTTAATTAAGTGACATCCAGGTAGAGTAGACAGAAGTATTAAAATTAAAGGATACACCAAATCTTATTACTAGTTTTGCTGTTCCACAATTCCAGTGAGAATTTTACCACTTCCAGAAGCTCTCTATATGTCTGACTAGTTTTTGTCTTGTTCTGAGGCAAATTTGATGCCAATTCCAGAAGATGGGGAAAGTGCCATACAGAATTAATTTCAGCTGCAATTCCTATTTCAAAGTCTCTCTTTGAAGGTAGCACATGAGCAGATTTGATATTCTCAGAACATATGCATTCACTGCCTATCTACTTTGCCTGACAGTTTGAGACATTTAAATGCTCTCTCTTGATTGCAGTGTTCCACATTTCACCTACAACCCACAAAATCCACTGCTCTCAACCTTTTCCTTCTGTATCACACAATACCTATCACGACATATTCTGAATTGTGAGGAACATCCACAGAGCAGAAATACCAGCTATCCCCTATGGCAAAATTCAGATTAATTGCTAAAATGAGAAAGAGATAAAAAACACAGCTTGGGGACCACTTTGCAACAGTGTCTCTTGCCAAAGGCAAGCTTCCGAGGAAGAAAAAATGGTCCTTTATGAACCCTCAAAACTGTCAGTACAAGAGCTGCACATACGTCAATAAGAAAGGAAACTAAATGGCCCTCAGGTATAGAAATAGAGCTGGATTTCAAATAGAAACAAGAAGCACAAAGCTGTTTTTCAAAAATTAGCTAGATTAAAAACTTGTCAGGTTTTTGTGTGTGTGTGCAAGGAGAGAAAGCCAAGTCTGGTACAAGTGAGAGAGACTTCTGAACACATGACAGCCAAAGATCTGGGTCACTGCATTCATAAACTCTTATTTGGATAGATGGATTCTAGATTTGAGCTGACCTCAAAAAACACCCTCCCTGCAACAGAAATTGTTGAGCACTGAAATTATCTTACTTTAGTGTTGTTTAATTAGCTTTCTACACAGAAATCTCTCTCCTTGCTAGGAAGCTGCTGAGTCTGTCCTTTTCAGGCTCTAAGCACTCCAGAGCCAGGCTGGAATTCCCTTCAGACACCTGAGGGCAGGAGTGTGCATTGAGACCACAGAACCCATCCAGACCAGAATTGTCTCACAAGTGGCCAAAAGAAGAAATCCAAGGAAGAAAAGCACAAAGTAACCTTCCAGGGTATGATAACAGACCAGGGGTACCCTGCCAAGCTTCCAGTCTGCAGCTCTGGGACTCCCAAGAGCTGAGCAGCCTCCCTTAGGCATTGCAATGGAAAAGAGAGCAGCTGCTCTCTCCAGCCCTCCCCTCCGTTTGTGATGCTACTCACTCCCACCCTCGGCTCTTTTACTCAAGAATGAGAAATTCACATGCATGGAATCCTCTTGCAACAAAGACATTCCAACCTTCAATTGCCTTTGCTTCTGTTCTCTGAGCTTTTTAAGTCCATTATTGCTTTCCTAAGGCCTGAATCCTGCGCTGCTGAAGTTGCAGCTGTGCTGTGAATTATGGCATTAGCAAACAGCTGACCCAGAAATGAGAGAGTTCACAGGGGCCTTTATTACACCCAAAAGCACGAGGTGAAAATCCTCAGCATAAACCTGAACACAGCTACCAAACCATGAGTGAGGCTTTGAGGCCTCAAACGGGGTGTGATGGAGCCTGAAGGGTGAACACCTGAGCCAGGTGGCTGCTCCTGCTGCACCACTTGGACCATGAGACCTTGGTCACCAGCAGGTGAAATCTTACAATATTTCCTGGTGCCAGTCACTACACATCACGGTATCATTTGTACTCAGCTACCAGAAACATGCATGTTTTTTGATAAAAAATATTCATCTGTGTTCAAGGATTGCAAATGTCTTGTCTGAGTTTCTTCTTATATAAAAATGGAATTTTTTCTCAGTGTTTTTTACCTTTTAAAAACATGTTTAACTCTATTTTCTGTCAATTGAGAATCCTAGCATTTTTAAAAAATATTTTTTTCCTCTTCTGTATTACTTATTTTGAGATGAACAGGAATTAGAACAGAAATACTGGAAGTGCCATACAGCATTACTGGGCAAGGAGGAGAAGCAGCTGCAGGAGAGAGAACTCACCTGAAAGGGCTTCCCACACCCCTTAGAGGGGATGGAGAGCTCTCCAGATCTGCATTAAGATACTGAAAGTTAAGACTTGGAAACAAGCTCCTTCTCAGTTGTTGCACATAGAGGACGTTTGAATTTCTTTATTCTCTTCAACTAAATAATAATTGCACATATTGAAAACTCTGAGGTTCATACCAAGCCTTGAGATCTTTAGGGATGATGAGATGGAAAAGCTTGGTTTCAGCAGAACATTACAAAAGAGAAAATCACCCTTACTAACAATAAGATCATATTAAGTTTACAAAGTTTAAATCTAATATAACTCTTATTTTGAAGTTTTATTTTTCATTTATTATTTTATTTTTATTATTATTATTTCTTAAAAATCACAATGCTGCATGTTTTAATGAAATCGCTGGGAAAGACCAAATTATCTCTGCTGGAATTTGATAGGACAGTGGAGCACCTACTCAGAGACTGCCACGTTATGATTCACTAAGCAGAGTCAAGGTTAGACCCAGATGCCAATAAAGATTCATTAAGTATGAAATACAATATCAGCAGTGTCTTTGTAATGACCTGAACGCTAATTTTGGCTCAGTGTACTCCAATTCCCCAATGAGAGAAAGGGAAAGGGGAACAATTTCACAGCTTTTAACCATAAATGTGATAATATGTAAAACATTTGAAAATATATTGGCAGCTATGTAAAAGTGAGAATAGGCAAGTGAAAAACAACACTGCAAATTAAAAGTGTTTAGTTACATGTTTCTTTTTCATTCTAAATCAAACAATTATTCATTTTCCTAGTTATTTTAGTTGTGTTACTGTTACTGCATGTAAAAAACAATGTTAAAATTATTTTCATCATCTCATTCATATATAATACTACACCAGAAGACTAAACTAACTTACTAACCCTACAGCACTTAGAGAAAGGAATAAAAGTCATGTTTAATTTGTCTGTTCTCAACTCCTCATAAATAAACAGCGTAAGAAAATTACTAGAAAAGGAAGGCTATATTTTCAAAAGAAACAGAATTGTACAGGAGGAAATATTGCGTTTAAAATGCCATTTTTGAAGGAAAAATTGAAATAATATAAATACCACAACAAAATGAAATCTTACCCCAATAAAAATGTATATTCACCACTCTGTGTTTTATTAAATTTTATAGGCTCTTTTCATGCCAGTGGGTAATACTTGTTTGTCTTACAAAAACCATTATAAGAAACTAATACTGAAATCAGACTGAATGAAATTTCATCCAGGGTTTAATTTTATGTTCTTTTAGTTTGGTCTGAAATTAAATGTTCAGCCACTGAGGATTGCAGTGCAACTAATTTCTGAAATAAAAATCACCATAGCACTTTTTCATTTCACTTTTTAAAGCATTAGTGCTCTGTAACACAAATAAGGGGAAACAAATAACAGACATTTATAAGAGATAATGAAGACATTTCTCCTGCAAAATACTTTCTTAAATTCAGTCCCATTAACAATGATTCAAATGTGCTGTTGCAGGCTGGCCCAAGCCCCCTATGAAATCAGTTGCTGGTGGTAATAATTTCTGTCAGGACAAAGGTCCATATTGCAATCAGGATGGCTCAGTCAATATGTTAACTGTGACACACTGAATGCAGAGGATTAACAGGTTTTGAAACTAAATTATTTTTGTCACCACACACATAGATTGAAAGGGAAAGCAGCCAAATATACTGTCCAACACGTTTTCCTTTGTACCAGCAGCAATAATAACACAAAAAAAGCATTTTATGTGAGGTAAAGAAGAAAAAATTCACTACTTTTAGGGGGTTTTTAAATCTGAATATTTTATATATGGCATCACAAGTTCTTCTACATCAGAGCTTTAAACTTTTACGGGGTTGCAATGAGTGAATTTCTGTGAGTTCTTCTTGCCCTATAAGTGCCTTGGAAGATTTTTCCTTCAAGAAATAAAATTATCCAGAAATCAAGTATACCATCCACATCAGCACCCACAGGGGCCTCTGCTTTGTAAGATTTGCATGGACAGTGTGGGTTTATCTTGTATGGGAGCACAGTACGTGCAGGGCTACACTGATGGAGCAACTGCCCCGGGACTGGCACTAAATTCTCCTGGAAGAAATGCACAATGTTTGTCCCTGCTTATAAATGCCAAGGCTCTGAATTCTGGAACAGCATTATACTTTCACCTGAAATGCTGAGCATCCTCCTGAGCCCTGCTCTACAGAATAACCAGAATAATGCAAGATCAATTTTTGTCTACAACAGGAAACACCAGGTTACACCCCAATTCTCATCTTCTCTGCTGCAGAACAAAGCTATTTAAGACTTCATTCATTCATGATATAGGAAAGCCTTCTATGTTTGTCTTAGCTCTGCCATTTTAGATGAAACATTTTAGTTATATCATTTAGAAAACCCAGAGGTTCTGTTGACTACATCCTATATCCCTTTAACTCGGGGAATCCTCAGCAGGGGCAGCTGGACTTCTACAATTTTGCAATTACAGAAGATAATTTCCCCTTTACCTGCCACATTCTAATGAGCTACCAACAGCAGAAACACACAGATTTTCACAATAATATATGCCACAAAAAATTTTTAAGAACATATAATATAAAAGTCATTGTTTTGTACTTTATTTTTTAATCATTTTTGAAGTATGCTCTATTTGTCTGCTGATATTTAAACAAAACAACATCATTTTCTGTGCTACCACCTGACTGTATCATCAGAGATTATGATGACACAACTACATTCTCTCGCCTCTTCCACTCATATTCCATAGATATACAGAAAGAAGTCTTGCAAAGCTCAATCTGGGTTATAGCTGCATGACAAAAATGGACTTCAAATCCAGTCATTAGAAAATTAATCTTTTAAGATATTCTAGTAAACTGCTTTATTCTTCCTTCCTTTATTACAACACAGTAATTCTCAATATTTCTTCATAATAAGTGACTTATGACACCAAAGCTTTTCCAATGTAGTAGCACAACTCTTAAGTAATTGATGATTAAAATGTGTATTGATAAACTCAGAATGCCAAAAGAAATTAAAGCAACCTGGTTCTAGACATGGGGAGGGGCTGGAATCATTGCAAATTTCTTGGCAGCTCTCTTAGGGGATAGATAAAATACAGAAGCCAGTGGTACCAGGCTAAACCAAACTACTATGCCTTCAAAGTGAGTATTTTGTAGAAGAAAAGCCAAGTAGCTCTAACTATAATCAATTAATTTCACTGGTTTCATTTCAATCATCATTTCTAACATTGTGAAAGCACAGAAGTCTTGTTTTCAAACCCTTACTTTCAAAATAAATACCTCATTTATACTCACAATGTGTCTTGTGACCTTTTATCTCTTTCATTGTCATTGACAGCTGTAAAATTCCCCTTGTCTTTGTTTCTTCCAAGGAAAGTGCAAACACATGCACTGAAAGCAGAGAGCACCATAAGGGCTTGCAGCCATTGGCTCTTTAGCAAACTGCACTCTCAGACAAGAGAAATGAAAAATTTCCCAGCTCAATGCTGATTTCAACAGGTTTCCAATGGCAAAGATAAATAATTTGTTTAATTATGGGTGAAAGTATAAAAAACACCATCATAGTTTAAAAATATCTCAGGAGCAAGGCAGTGGGTAAAACAGAGTAGAACAAAAGATGAAACATCACAGAGTGAGTAACCCAGCAGTGCAAAGTAGACTCAACCATGATAAAGGAAACATAACTTACAAAGGACTGAACATAAAGAGGGAAGAAAATCAAGAAGGAAAATTAAAAGTTACAATATTAGTAAAGCAGAAGACATTCTTTTAAAAGTAGCAAATGTTGGCAAGGAGACAGCCAGACCACACAGGATATGGGAAGAAAGTGTCAGACAGTATTGATACAGCATGAAAAAAGCAAATTAATTGCCTCAGAGTTCAGAACAAAAGATACCAAACAGTGATCAGGAATTTTATAATATTTTTTAATGAGAATATATGCTAAAAAAAAAAATTTAAAAAAAGAAAGAAAAAAAAGGGAAAAAAAAGAACCAAGATAATTAAATAATTTCAATGAAAATCCAAAAGCAAGAGTTACAATAGCTTCTGACTTCCAAAAGTCTATCAAGGCACTGATAATCCCTTTGGTGCACACTGTCACTTGGAATTGCCTAAAACTATCAACTAAACTCCATTGCTGCAGCTTCCCAGCCACACAGACCTCCTCTTCAGCCATGGAAAACCACAAGCCATTTGTTGGAGTGTTTATTTGATATATTGCATTATAGTGATTGGGAGAGAAATGAGGTAATAAAATGTATTTCTCCCAATTAATGGTGCCCTCCAATGGAGGACAAGGTACTGGGGAAAAGTTTAGAACTGTCACCTGCAGCCAGGAACAGAATGCAGGCTATTGCCTGTGTCCTACAGAGATGTGGATCTGACAATATTTGATTGCTGTTGAGGTAAAATTCACCTCTTTTCTTTCTGCTCACCTCTGTCAACATTCACGTGTAACAAAGCTGTTTCAACATGCAAAGAAAAGACAGAAAAAAATGCACTGAAGACCCCAGACTATTTTAAACCCAAGGCCTCTCCCTAGGCATTTGTTAATATTTTTATATTTTGGGGTTGTGTTGACTTAGTTCTGAGGGACTTTTGTTTCACTTTTATCATGCAGAGGTCTGAGTTTATCCTGAACATTGCTCTGGTTTTGCACAAGGCAGCCTGGCCACTGCCACCCACATGGTTCCTTATTCCAGCTTGGAAAACAAGGTGAGAGATGAGGAGAAGAAAAAGCCAGAAGCATGCAGCATTTTTTCAAATAAAATATCATTTTTAAAATAAGAATACAGCAGCACCCAAAGAACTGTATCATAAACTCAAACTACCTGATCTTTCAAAAACCCAGCATTCATCTAATAACTTTTGAAATTCAACTCTCTGTGTCCTTAACAGAATCTCAGCAATGGGTGTCAGCACAGAGACACAGAGCTCCAAACTCTCTGCAAAATCACTGCAATGGCAAACAGTTATTACTGGAGTAAAGAACTCGAGAAACAGGACAAAAGCCTTTGTCTGTTTTCTCAGTCAATGATTTCAGTTTATGGCAATCAGTGTTTTATGGGCTTCCTGATTTAAAGGTTGTCCATTAGTATATTAATTAGCCACCTATGGACTCATCTTTTATGAATTTATCCAATTCCTTTTTGAACTTCAATCAGAAATAAAGATCAAGAGGTTAGCAATTTAATTACTTAGCATGGAGTTATCTAAAAGCAAAAGGAAAATAGCCATTCCCATTTCTATAACGATACATGGTGACATTTACATGAAAACTGCTTAACTCACAAACCAAAGCCAAATTTTCATTTTTATATGTCAAAAATATTTCCATTAAGTTAATTTCGTTTTCTTAAACCCATCTCAAAAATAACACCATAATAATATTTTTCAAGTGTAAAAAAGTGAAACTCCATAAATATCCATAGAAGTAACACAAGTAAGATAAATGCAAAATTAATGACTCAAGAATTACTAATTTACTGGCACATTTACAAAGTTCTAAATTACCATCTCACTACATATTATGGGAAATGAGTGATAAAAGTATGATTTTACTGATGAAACCCAGTTTTTTCAATATAATGGAAAATTATAATATAAGCCAATCTTTTTTAATGATAGTTGTTATTCTAGCCTGCTCAGTGTGTTAAAAAAGGAGAAAATCCCTGCCTTGTGCTAGCCCCAAGCAGTACCAAAACCAGAAACTCCACTCATGAAAAAAAACAGTGTATAAATCAGCAAATAAAGATGTTTCCTAGGGTTCTCCCTTAACCTGTGCCAAAGGTTTAGCAGTTACAGTGGTTTTAAACAATCTTTTATCTTCACAATTAAGAATTAAAGAATTATCCCGAGATGCCCCTGAATTTTTTTTCTGATGTAAGGAAAGTTGCCCTGTAGTCCTTTGGGGAGGCTGTAGTGTACAGTCCATGTTATGACACACCTGGCAAGGGTGATGTGAAGCTACATGAAATCTCTAAATTCTCCCTAACTCTTTTTCTGCACACAGATTTTGCTGTGCCTTTTGCTGCAGCATACCATGCTTCTCCAGTTCTAGTTTGTTTTTAAAACAAAGACTCATGGGTACAGAGCAGTTCTTTCCTTTGTGCTTGCACATACTATTGCTCCTAAATGACCCATTGGAAATACAGGGCACAAGATTTTTCTATAATGTAGCATTTCTGAAGTGCTCTGTGTCACAATGATTGCTGTAATTTAAACTTTATATTAAAAAAAAAAAACCCTCAGACTAATCAATAACATTTCAATTTATTGAATTAGTTTGGAACTGTTTATTTCTTACATGAAACACCTTTTTTGTTATGATTTACTCAAACAATTTGTCCTCCTGGAGTACTTGCACGGCACCAGAAGCAATCATCCAAGATATGCTGTGCTAGCTTAAATGACAGAGAAATTCATTTGGGCCAAGAATACATGGCTATGTATCTATTTATATGGAGGTAAAAGAAATTAAAAAGTGATCTATATAATTTATTGTTTGTTCCTCTCACTGCAAATTAAAACATGTACCAAAGGTAATGTGGCATAATTATACAACACTGAAATCAAGATGCTCCTGAAATAAAATGACCACACTTGTTCTTATCATGGCCCCAGCACTGAATGACACAGTGGTTAGGATAACATGAGATACACGATATTCTTCCTCCCAAACATCAAATACCACAAAATCAAAGTTCACATTTTTGCTCCCCCCACCCAGCAATTTATAACTTTGTGTCTCCTCAAACCAGAAAAGCCAACTCCAGCCCGGGTGTCGGGCTCTGCACCTGCTCTCACCCAAGCCTGCTGCAGTTCTTGCCAGAGCTGTGGGCCTCAGCTGTTCCTGCCACAAATCCTAAATCTACAACAGGAATGTATTAGGATGCTTTTGGCTGGGTACATGGAAAGCTTTGCCTAGACATTTTTATGAAGCTTTCCATTCAGAGTCCATCTTTGGAGGTAATTTGAAATTCATTAACATTTTAATTTTAATCATAATTTGATCAATTAGTTAAATTGAACAGCAAGACTATTATTTTAGTAAGTCTTTCGACCCCTCCTATCTGCCCTAAAGCTGATGGGTCTCCAGAGTCACAGACTGAAGTACCACAGATTTGTGCACCATGAGATTCAGGATGAGTCTTTTGTCCATCAAAATCTCAAATCTATCAATACGTGCCATGTGTGAGCTACCTTGCCTTATTCCCAAGGAAAATGAAATTTTAAGCCTTGTTTATATTTTACTGAAGCTCTAGAGATTCAGGTTACTGATTTGAAACCTTTTTGCTCAGACACCCATGGTTTGAGCTCAGCTTTCTGCAGCTACCATACGTAAGGAACTGATCACCTACAGACAGGGGAGGAGATTCTAACCCTCTAGTACAGCATCCAACAGCAAAGCACATTTAGCCCAGCAACACACAAAACACCAGACCTGAAGTGACCTATAAGTAATTGGGCCATTTCCCTAAACAGCTGCAGAGTCACCAGAGTTTAAAAAATCATCCAAATGGGAAGATGGTTCAATATATTTAAATCATCAGCACCACTCCCATGAGAAAATAAAAATGTAGTGTCCATCATATGATCCAACTCATTCTTGTCTCCCACCTCTTTCCTGGGCCTTACTCTTAAAAGTATTTTTCGTGTCATGCAATGAGCAAGACCCTAATTAACCTAAGGGAAAGAAAGCCTCTCGTAGCTTTTTGATTTGGGGTTTCTGCACTGGGTGATTTTTCAGTCTTAAAATTCTTGGACTATTCTGCACAGCTTTGCCACAGCTCAGTGGAGCAAAAGTAAAGGAGAAAGGAGAGGTGAGCAAGCACCTGCAGAGGCCAGAAGGGAGATTTCTTTTTTAAGAGCCACTGCAAATTTGCAAGCACATCAAAGTGCAGGCCAGGACAACCCAGAAGTCTAATGTTAGCAAACAAAACTTGAGCCTTTTTCTTGGTACTCATCAAAAGGAAGATTAGTTTCGAACATTTGAAATTCTAGTTACAGCCTCAAATCTGAGGCTTTTTTGCAGTTGTATTTGTTGTATTTCAGACAGCTGTTACAATACAGTTCAAAACAAGACCATTAACTAAATGTTTGGTTAACTCACTCTCAAAATAAGCCCCTGCTTTTCCAGGAAAAAAAAAATTGAAGCAGTTTATCTCATTGTTGGTCTGCTTTTGTCTCCCAAAACAGTTTCACATACCACCAGTAGTGATAATCCTGACATTCTGATTTAATTCCAGCAGAAATTGTGACCATCTGAAATTCAGTGCTGCTGGGCAGAGTTTCTTTACCCTCACCCTTGTCAGCAGCTCCCTGGAATGATCAGAGAGCCTGGGAGCTTAAAAAGCACACTGTGAGAGTTCGTGCAGTTCTCCAGTATTAAAGAAACTGTTCAGCTGGGAGAAGGAGCACGGTGAGTTTATTGCATAAACCTGTCAAATATAATTCTATTCAAATTAGAAGATAAAAGAAACTGTAGTGTCCAGAGAAAATAGGGTGAGGCAGAATAACTTTTGAAACAGTAAGTGTTGAAAATCCAAAAGGTGAGAGAGTAAGGAAATGAGCTGACCACTGCTGGGCATGTTTGGAATACATAAACAGCTGCTAGAGACAAAAAAAATCAACTAAACTGGAAGTATTTTAGATTAAGCAGGCCTCTTCCTACCTAATTACACTAGAGTCAAACTGAAAAAGGTGGGAGTGAAGAGGATAAATGGGGTGTTTGCCCTCAGTTATCTGTGTAGGAGGCTCCTCTCGTGCCATGGTGCTCCAGGGGCAGGTCAGGCTGAGCCAACACGCCTGACCCAGCACGGTCCCTGCTGGAAACTCCAGCACAGAGCAGAGGGAAGAGTTAATGCTTGTAAAAAGCATTAATGAATCCTCTTTACACCTCTTTTCATTGAAACGCTTCTGAGCACTTCAAAATGAAGAATCACACAGAGATGATAGTCTCTCTCCTCCTCAAAATATTGATAAATGACCATTCATTAAATCCCTCCAAGAAAGCCATTAACAGGCTCCTCCTCACTGCAGCTCCTGGTGCCCCACAGACAGAGCAGAGGAGCTGGCATCATTCATGGAATGGAAAAAGGAGGCAGCAGCTTGGAAACCTGCTCTGCACAGATGCAGGCTGAGCAATCTCTAAAGAGATCTTTTTTATTACCTAAGCATTAAAGCAAATGAACACAAGGTTTCAGAAAACAGCTAATGTTACATGAACAGCAAGTTATAGTGCATCTTCTCAAGAGAATATTTATAATCAATTAAAAATAATATAATTTAGAGGGTATCAATAAACCCTCTAAAATGGATATGACACTGAACAGCTATCATTTTTTTGACATAAAAGTACCAGTATTTATTTTTAGAATTCCAGCAAATAGATTCAACAATACAATGTAAAATATGAGATCAGAATACTAATTGAAAACTGAGATGACAGTTGTGCAAGTGAAATTAAATTTTAATTAAAACATGACTATTTGAAGTGACTAGTTTAAATCCCACATTGAACAGAAAGTTGGGCAATGTGACTAATTTTGTTAAAATAATTAATGTTAATGTAAAGCACTAAAATATGCTAATACCCTAAAACACTGATAAGAAAGAAGGATAAATGAGACTAATTTATCCTACTTCATTCTTCCAAAACTACTCTACTGTTTTCTTTCTCCTGTCTGAAAAACTATTTTATGTTGATTGCAAAGACTGAACATCATGTACTGCTGCAGTGAAGTTTAATACAGGAACTAATCTGTGAAGTGGCTGGATTTTCTCATTGTATTTTCACATAAATGTTACATAGTTGAATGCACTACCTTTAAATACTTTTTCCTTTTTTTCTTGCCACTGGAGGTGAGGCCATCATACATGTCTCCAGCAGAAAATGCTTTCAAATTTTCTCTACAAGTCTTAATTTTCCTGCTTTTTATCTTATGAGCACTTTTTTATAAATTTGAACTTCAAGAAATTCACTAAATTTCCTGAGACTGACTAGACCATGGACTCTATTTTTCTTTTAGCATACAAACATGCCAGGGTTTTAAAGACAGACAAAATCCAAAGATGGTTCAAGTTGCTTTACTTTTTGCAGATATTTCTTTCAAACTGTACCCAGACAATGAAAGGTCCCTGTTTGCAGAGCTGTGGCAGTGCTGCAGCAGTGAGGGCTGGGAGCAGGAATTCCTGGATATGCACATCCCTACTCCCTGGAAATCCTAGCAAACACATATCCCCTGAAACAGGTCCCTGAGGTTTTCACTGGTTTTCTTTTCATTCTCTCCCACCAAGCCTTGCCATGTTTCACCTCTTCCCCCCTACCAGAACCTGTTCTGACAACTCAGCCAACCTGGGTTTTAGGACATATGAGAGTTAAATATTTAATCAATGCACTTGGGCTCCCTGCTATGATTCAGAGATTCTACAGACAGAAAAAATAAAAGCTGTCTATTCCATATTTGTTCCATTACGCTGAGGGCAGGTATGAGGTAAACTGATGGTACCTATTTCATTCATTCCTCCTGCTTACCAGCAAATGCACCTGAGGACAATCTGAGCTCTCACACCACAGCCATGGGATGGAAACAAAGGTTAAGGAGAAAAGAAGCCCACCCACATTGCAATAAAAATAGACTTTTACCCCCCCTTTCAGATCTCATAAACAGTATCTGTTTATAAATGCACAAATTTCTTGGCAAACTCAAAGAACTAAAAAGCAAAGCAGCAATGTGGGATTTAGTTGATCTGCACTAGAATAGGTTTGCCAAACCCTTATTTGTTGAATATCCTAAATTCTACACATTTACCAAAAGGCATTTTCAAGTACACTGGGAATAAAGAAAAAAAATATTTACTGTGCCTTTAAATATTCTCCAGATATGACTATCAAGGTTATGTATTATGCTATTGAATATTCCACTGTCAGTGGATTGCTATCCATCTTTTCATTTTCCAATGTATTCTAATTTTCAATAAAGTAAAAATAAAGCTCTTTATACTTTCAAGAACACAAATTTATTACTGACACATGAAGGAGACAAGTGAAACTATGAGCAAGTTTAAAATGACACCAAAATTAAATAGCAACAATTACAGTTAAAATACTAAATGTGAATACAAAAATATTGCTGAAAACCTTTAATTTGTTAGCAGTAATTAACACAAATGTAGCCATATCTCCTTTATTCATAATGTCTTTATTCTGTCAGTTAAAACTATTTATAGTGATACTGGGCTGATTCACCATAATTTCCTTCCACCCACAATCATCTATAATTTTTTCCCTTGGTAATTTTATAAATTTAATGTTGAGGTTCTTTTTTTTTTTCATTTACATCTGCAGATTAAAAAAAACCCTTTGCTATATTTAGTAAAAAAAAATTAAAAATCAGGGGTCAATACAACCTCCATTGAGCTGTAAAAATTGCACCTTGATATTCATTTTTCTTCTAATTCTACAGATGCAAATTAGCACAGCGAAGGAACTTAGTTTATTCTATCTTTGAAACAGTGAGCCTAGAAAAGTAATATGTTTCGACATTAAAGATCTATTTCTGTTATGTTATATGAATATAAAATATGAATGATTGTTTGCTTCTCTTTTAAAGAATGCCATTCCTGATCTAGCCTTGATCAAAATGATAGAAATCAGAATGGAAATACAATGCAATAAAATACACAGAGGGCATTCAAGCCAATGCACATTTAAAACAATCTCCAAAAAAAAAATCAGTTCAAAATTCACATCCCTCACTGTTGCCTCGAATAGGAATGAGCTCACCACTAAGTCACACACTAAAAATGAGTTAAATTCCAAGTGCACTCAAGAAAAGATTAAAGTACTTGGAGGTGGTTTGTAAATAAAAGCTACAATTATTGACTACAGTATTCAGTATGAAGTTTTTGCTGACCTTTCATACACTCCATGGAAATATTTCTTAGTGCCCTGAGTAAAGAAACACTCTTTGGCAACTTTCACTCTCAGCTTTCTTTGTGCTCACCACGTCAGGTTCATCTTGCACTCATTAAACATCATTTTAAATAAAAATTAATTTATTAACCAGGACACCAATTCACCAGTATTTGCTTGGAAATATCTGAATGCAGTACTTGTTCTTTATTACTTTACTTACATATATGTGTACATATACATGCAGAAAAACAATAGGAATTTACATCTGTTGATACTGCATGTACAACACAAAAAGTACTTCCAAAGGTCTCTGCCCACACAAATTTACATGTGCATGCTAAAATGTGCACAGCACACATGCATATGACTAAGCACAAACATCTCAAACACATACATTACTTTAACTGTGCATAAACAGTATCATCCTAATAGTATCTGAAAAAAAATTTTAAAACTGGTGTAAAAATCATCAGTGGAAAAAAATCCATTTCTCTTCATTGCAAATGTTTGTTAAATGTAAATGCTGATATTCTGCTCCTTGGAAGAACATTTGTCAGCATGTGGAATTTCAAGATAAAAAGCTTTAGAGTCCCAGGTCTCTCTAGATAAACCCCGCTGGTTTACTGATGCATGAATGCACTGAAATTGAATTACTGTACAACAGCAATTACTTTTCACAGTACAGTTATAATGAGAATCAGCTCCACAATGAACACCAGGTAGCTATAGTAGGAAAAGTTAATAAAAAGAAGCCTCTTATTTGCATTTTCCACTGCAGCAAGTGTAGCTGCCTTAAAGAAAAACCATCCTTAACACTTGATTTGCCATCTTAGCAGTGAATCAACAATCATTTTTATAGCACCAATTCATTTGCCAGGAAATATTAATGAAAATCAAAATTTTAGTACAAAGCTAAAGTTATAATAATAGCTTTTTGAATATTCCTTAATAACGTAGTTATCTTTCCTTTTGCTCTCTTTTTCTCTTCCCTCTAACTTTCAATTTTTTCCCAAAAGGCCAATAACTAGGAAAAATAAAAGCACAAATGAACAATTTTAACTCCACCTCTTTTTCACTATCAAGTTTGCTGCCGTGGTCATTTGTTACTGAGCATTATGTCACAGTGCTTCATTCCATTCAGTTTCAAGTTAGTAAAGTCACTGAAATATCATTAAACCTTCTAAAAATTATATTAAAAAAAAAAAAAACCCACAGGTAACTAAGTCTGATCAAGCAAACTTCCTACGAGTGAGAAAGCCCAGGAGAAGCAGCAATAACCCAAGTGACAGCAGACTACACAAGGGTCTCAAAGGGATTATTTGTGTTTGGCTGTAAAATTAAAACTACTGAACAGTGCAGGAGACATTTCTGTGTCTGTCACCTTATGGGCAGTAAGATTTTTCCCATCTCAAGCATCATAATATGAAAAGTAAATTGGTACATTGACCTTTGTCACAGATAGAAACAAAACACCAGCAGCATTGAATCAAAACCACAGCTCAGGGATTTTAACTTAATTCACGTCACAAATGCTTCAAAATAAAATACAAAGTTGCCTGCCTGAAATTCAATCAGGTAGGGCAGCATTAGGAAGGAAATGGTTAATGGAATATCCTGAACTGATATAAACCCAAGGTAAATAGTGAACACTGGGGAGAAGGAGGGGGGAAAATGTTGCTTGCAAGGTTTTCCATCAGTAAGTAGATGACAAAAGGTTATATAATTGGTTTAGTACTTTCAGTTTTCCATTTATCTTATGTATCTGACAGAACAAAAATAGGACAATCTGTGATAGGATAATTGCATACTGAGGGGTAATTCAAACAGGGAATGAATATGATAAAAATCACACTGAACCAACTAATCACCATGAAAAGCGATGAGAGAGAAAGATAAAAATTCATCCAGAATATTAAGGGGGAGGAGGGAAAAGAGTTCACATGTGATTAGTAGCTTCAAATTAGTTCATATGTTTGAAAGCATCAAGCAGAACCATAAAAAATAAAAACAAACAAAAAAAACCCCTGAGGTCTATCCAAGCCATCCTATTTTTATATATCCAGGTCATTCCTCTTGGTTTTTCTATAAACCAAACACTTTGTGTATTATGAATTTCTGAACATTTTTCAGAGTGTTACATCTGCTAGAGTTGAAGAACTATGTTTAACCCAAAATGCTTTTGGATAAAACATTTTAATCAACCATGGGTTTTGATATTTACTTGAAGCTTATTCACTCAGTGGTGTAGAGTAACAATTTGGGCTAATATTGGAACACATTTTCTGAGCCCTTGGATTTGTAGCCTCACAAACGTGTCCCCACTATTTCTAAGGCTGAAGGATATTTTGTAAGATATTCTTTATTTAGTACTCCTTCCATCATCACCACCAATATACCTGACATATTACTCTGAATTCTACATTACAGTGCTCTTGCACAAGTTTCCATCAAATGCTTATGTCAAAATTCAAGCATTTTAGAGACAAGATGACCCAGTATCAGGATGGAACAGAGGTCTTAAGTGTACAGGAGTTTTCTAATTCCCATCTCACCTCGTCAGATACGAGGGGAAATTTAGTCGGGATGAACCAAGGATGAAACTTGTGTAAAACCTGCATTTGTGTAAAACTAAAGGATTTTGTGCTTCTCAGGACGCAGATAACTAAGCACTACTTACTACCAGAACAGAACAGGTCACTCATTACATCTCTAGCAGCAAGGAGGACCAATCTATAGAATTCTGCAAGAATTAAGAACTTAATTGAAAAGTACACTAAACAGATCATTTCTTAAAAGAAAACCATGTCCATACCACGCTTTTAGCTTCCTTTCCAAAGACAGAAACCTTTCAAAGAAGGTTCTGGATTTCAGTCACTTTTTCCAGCCCTAAAATTCATTGACTCAAGATTACATGCATGGTTTAACTTTGCTGAATTCAGGCTTGTTTTCACTCAGAGCATGGTGGTCTATATTGATCCTGTATTTTTTCCCTCCTTAGATAAAAACACCACCTGTATGAAGAGGCCAAACCTGTTCTAAACATTTCTTATGGAGCTCTAATTGAGACACAAACTGCTCTTCCCCACCAGCACTCCTCACTGATGGAATTCTATTCCTCACCAGCCAAGTGTGCAGCTCACTGGTCACTTCTCGCTCTAAACAAGTGCTGCTCCAAGAACGCTTTGTTCACATTATGATCTCAGGGGAGCAGTTTTCTCTGCTAAGAAACAAGGAAAAGAGTCCTCCCCCTTCCTCAAGTCAATATTCTTCAGGCTTCTGGAAGCTGTTGCACACATATTAAAGTGTAGTTTTTCCTCTGAAAAACACACTGTAAAAATAGCATTGCGGGGTTCCATGTTTATTGTCTTTCCCTGCTTCCCTGCCAAGTGTGCTCAGTTTTACAAGCTGAAATATGTTTTACTTCACTGCCAGCCCTGAAAATTCAACCTCTTAAACATAGCCAAATTCTTTCCTCCCTTTTGTAGCATAACAAGTAATACAAGGCTGAAGGCGAAATTGTATCCTCAGTCACACAAGAGGAATCCCTGTCCTGGGGTGATACCTCCAGCTCTACAGTGCAGACATGAAGATCTTCAGCTCAATTTAGCAGCTAAGTCTGGCTGAAATAGAGCAGCTGATGGTAAACAGCATCACCATAATGTCCTGTGAGTTTGCTAACAGGGGTGATGCCACAGCAGCTGTTGTTCCAGGCAGTCGCCTTAATTTCTAGCAAAGAATAATGCAAAAGGAAAACTACAACAGGAAGAATTGTTACTCTTTAGAACACATGCTACAACAAACTCCTATTTGATATAATAAAATATAAAATTCTGAACTTTTTCTTGGTTTTATTGTAAGTCTAGCAGACAGAAAAGCTATTACAAATGGAGGATCAGAATGGAGATAGGAAAAAAACAACAAAAAGAAAAAAGCACAAAAACTTACAGATGTGCAGAGAGCTGTCTAGTTATTCACTGATCATTAATAAGCTGCCTGAAGAGTGATGTAGTATTTCCCACAATTAAAGTGTTTACCATTTGAAGCGTTTCCATCCTTTTCTGAACCACAGGACAATTATTGAACTCAAACATCTCCCTGCAATACTATTTTTACAATACTGAGCACTGAAATTAGGTCTGCTTTAGCAGGATATTTTAAAATCTAACATTTTGACCATATACATATAGGTTTTACTGCACACAAGTGATATGTTACAAACTCATATTGGAAGTTGGTAGTCCCAATCTTGTAGCACACTCTTACCTTTATCCATTGATGGTATAAATCATTTAAACCTATTCTCTTGAAGAGTGATCCTAAAATTCTTCTGAATACTTTAGCATTTCCACTTCAGCACCTTCAATTGCTAGTACAGCCTTCAGAGCAAAGCCTAAACTATATATTTAGTTTTACATCATAGAAGGAAAGAGCAGATTGATCTGCTGCTTACCCGTACAGCTTCAGACTTCTTATGAAACATTTCTTCCATATTCTTTGCTAGCTTTTTCACAAGCTGAAGGCCATCAATTTCTTCTATTGCAACATCCTTCTCATATTCTTTGTATTTCTGGAAGAAGAAAAGAAAAATAGTTAAAAGTTACTCACAGGGAACGAGCTGAAATTTTGACAACTAATTATTTGTTTTATATTACGCTTTTGCTGACATTCTTCATTTATTTGATGTTTATTTGCGTGACAGCAGGCTGCTTTGTGCCAAGATGCTGTCATGGGGAGAGAAAAACTGGATTAGAACCAGAAGTCCATTTAAAAAATAATAAAAATATTTGTCTCATGCACTGTAGGAAAACGATAACTCCCCTTCACAATGTTTAAATTACTCTTCCCCACAACTAAGCAAGAGCCAAAAAAAGTAACAAAAAATCCTGTATCTCTCTAAAAATCATGTAAAAACAGTAATGTGATTGGCAATCCCTGTGCTTCAGCAACCTAGAATCCTCCTCCTCCTCAGCTGAACTTCCTGTAGATGCCTATTTCACAAGCTTTATACAACACTTACATTATGAGTACTCGCACTACAAGCTTTTCTAGACATGCAAAGAAAAGCCTAAACAGAACACATGAACATGAGCCTTCACCCAAACACAAGCATCAAACATCCTTTATCCAATATGATGAGCATTACCTCTTCTCACAATGTGAATAACTCAGAATGCCTAAGTACTAAAAATATATTCCAAACAATTTTTATCCTCTATTTTCTGCACATCAATACTTATTTTTCCTCACCAGTGTTTACAAGGAAGCTCTGTAAAATTTAATTATTAAAAAGAATTTAATGTTAAGAATATTCTTCTTCCCCTCATTATTCCACTGCAGCCTGTACTCTAAGACCTGTTGGCTTCCACTCTGGCTATTGTTTGCTTCTCTCCCTCTAACACATACACAGATGTGTTGAACTCATCACTGCCCATCACCAAACTCTTCACCTGACCACAAACCTGCACCTCCATGACACAGTGAGGGGAAGGAAGGCACACCTGCCTCCTGCCAATTAGCCCTGTGTGCCAAAAACATCCCCCAAACCTCCACAGCAGGCTCTGGGACAACCCACAGTATCTGAGTGAATAAAATGAAATGATATAATTTTTAAAAATTGTCATTAAAATTTGCCTGCAGAATTATAGTTATATAATTTATAAGTGTATGGAGTTATCGAACTCCAGAGAGACAATGGAGAAGAAGGTGACCAAAACCAGTGGTTCAAAGCACCTGGATGAATGTGAAAATGCTGAAAACAGTGAATAAGTCAGGACCAGTTATGTCCCAGCTGGTGATGCAAGAAAGGTCTCTTTTGTTGAGAGAATACCAGAACATTTCCCCCAACAAAACTATGTTTTCAAGGTAGACTGACACTCTCTACTTCCTTTAAACTTTACATTTCTCTGTAAAACCTTGTATGAATGTTTTGATAATGAAACAATATTTAATAAAATATAATTTGCACACAATTTCAGAACAAAGCTAAAAATACACATTAGTCAGTAAATATTTAGGGCAATTTATAAAATATATGTAATTTCAGCAATAGTTTAATTTTTCCATTACTTGTCATGAATCTCCAATGTGAGACCTTAATAGCAACCTTTGCTCCCTGAGGCAGGCAGGGAGATTTGGGGTTTTTCCCTTCTTTGATCTGCACTTAGAAACCATCAACAGAATTCTGATTTCAATTCTTCAAGTCCATTTATGTCATTATTTGAGATAAAAGTGATTTTTCTAAAATAGAAAAATACACTTTTATTTTTATTTACAAAATATAAAAGATAATACAAGAAATATAGGAACACAGTAGACAAGAGAGGTAAATGCTATTGTAAAAAATACCATGATAAAATGCAGTAAATGGTCAGTAAATTGAAAACACTGCCAGTTAATTAATGATGTCAATGTCTGTCCACATCCCATAGGATTTGAAGCTTTGGAGAATTCAAAACAAATCAAGTACAAATTTGAATCACTTATTTCCAGTTGCACAGATAATGTTCAACATATCAGCTCCTGATAAAAATATTTCCTTTAGACTTGACCTTTGAGTTCTCAGAAAGTATTCTAAAATGCATCACTTGAAGAGACAGCTTTCAAGTAATCAGATTTATTGATTTAAGCTTTGCCATTGAGTGAAGAAAGCCAGGCAATTATTCACTGCATTTGCCTGAAAACTGAATGGTACTGTTGATATCCACAACATTTTCTAGGCACACAGAATCCCACCACATGGTCTATTAGGCTCTTGTGAAAGCATATTAAAAAGCCACACTTCTCAATGTTGAGTAACTGGTGCTTTTGAAAACCAAAAATAACTTGCACTCAAAATAGATATGAATGACTTCTTAACTCATAATTATGATTTTGTAATTATGCCAGTTCATAGTAAATAAACAATTTTTTTTCATAATTCAAATGCCAAAATTCCAACACAAAAGAATAAATTGGAAGAAACAGAAGATATTACTGCAGATCTATTTGAAATGACCCCACATCTTGCATGGTCCAAGTCTACTCAGTTGCTGGAAACCTTCAAGAACATTTGCAACAAAACCAGGAGAGCTTTCTTGGTCTGCAAGACCCTGGCAACCAAGAGGTTTATGTAATGTGCATTTTACATTCGGAATTCCATTGCCATAAAAAAGCACTTCTATCATTTTTTCAGCCATCATTGGAAGGGTCCAAAACAGGGAAATTGTGTGGTTAGAAAAACTGCCAGCAGTGTTTGCCCTCCTCGTGCCTGGAGGGAAGAGGAGCCAGCCTGAGCCGGGTGTGTCTGTGCCCAGCGCTCAGTGGGCACCGTGCACATTTACACTCCTTTAATAAAGAACCTGATTTTATAACAACTATCAATGCAGGAAACCTGAATCACACAGAATAGTGAAAAAAACCACAGTAAAACCACAACAGAGGCCATCATTAATACTGATTTCTCTTCCTTTCACTGCAGAGGCTGTCTGACTTCATCCTTTCCCCACCACTAAATTTTTATATATTAAATTTGGGTTTAGTTTCAGTAAATTAAAACAGCAAAGACATAGTCCCTTTGAAATAAATTTGAATTTGTTTTTAAATGATATTATTTTATTTTTTCTGTCATCTTGAGAAAGCAGCATGGCACTACTGTTCCAGTTAAACAAAATGAGTGGTGAAAAAAACAAGTTTTTGGGCCAGGCTCGCATTTATACTCCAGACTTGCAAACTACCTGGTTGTACTGCTACTAGGAAGGTGCTCATACAAGCAGTGCCTTAAATTGCCATTTCCCTTCCCTGTAAAAATAATGAAGCTGATGATAAAGTTGTTATTTTGTTTTATTAAAAAATGAAATTCAATCTTTAAGGTTTTTTCAGTATTGCCTAATTTTACTTCATTAACAGGTACTGATAATTCTCATCATTTGTAATAGTATGTGTATGTTATTAAAAGCAGAGAAATGAGAGAAAACAGTTCTAAATTTGCTATAAACAATTCACTTGCTTTAAAAAGAGTATGAAATATTCGAGTCATAGCTGGAAATTTCTTCTGATAATTGAACTTCCAATTGTCTAGAAGATGAAGCAGATACAACTTCTGATCTGCTGCATTATAAAAAAAATACTTGAAATGCTGTTTCTGTCTGCTTGCAAAAATCAGCATTTGGTAATAAATTCTCCAGAGAGACACAAACATTTATCATTTTAGAAAGCCCACAAAAAATACATTATTTCTTCAGTATCTGTTTTGCCAGATCATTTCACATAAGCACCAGGGAAAGACAGACAGTATTTCACTGTCAGAACCTTCAATGCTTTTATGTTTTTCACTGGTTTAGGTGTGGGGGTTTTTTCTTGGTAAATGATCATCTAGAAATAACAAACCAAAAAGCCATCTGTACAAAACACAGATCAGAAGTGTTAAATGCAATCTAAATATTTGGCACTGAAAGAACACAAACATACACAATCAAAAAAGTGCTAACAAAAAAATACCAAAGAATCCCACAAACAAAAACAAAACAAAGCCAAACCACACCAAAACTCACAGAGTTTGAGTAACTAAGAAAAAGAAGTCCACTCCTGAAGCAAGACTGTTGGCTACAGCTTGAATATTTTTCTCCTTATTTTTATTCTAAAGAGAAACATGGTCTTTGTGTTCCTATTTGTATCTACTTCCATCAAGTCTTATCAAAATCAAGATATTCACCTTTGTGCTGTATACAAAAATATTCCAAGTTACTTACACATGTGCACACCGTCCTTAGTCTCTTTCAAAAGGGCTCTGGTTGCTTTGTACATCTGCAGAACACTACACCCATTTATGATGAAAATTCTTCCCCCTCCCTGGGATTTTCAGAGGCAGTAAATACCACTACCATCCTGATTAAAGAAAGGAATTCAACAGGAATCTTGTAATAATACTTTAAAAGTCATCTCTCTGTGTTGCATATTTGGAACTGTTATTTGCCTCTGAGGTGCACTCGTAGCTCGATTGCACACACTTCACAAATGTTCCTGGTTGAGAGATTTTGTCACAGGCATGTTAAAACTATATGTGCACATATACATTTTATGTTGGATAATGAAAAAGCAGAACCAGCATGCAAATGGCAGATCGAATATCCAATCTATCCATTGTTTCCATGAAAAATTAAATGTGTGTTTACTCCATGCCATTTTCAAAAAACCACTTTCAGATGTTCAAGCCTGAACACTGCGAATGTAAAGTGAGATTGCAGAAACATACACTTTTGATTAAATGCCCAACTTTTGATTTCAATTAATATCTCTGGCCCAGCAGAAAGGCTCTGCTATGCAGTGGCTGAGCTGTTTAGATTTGCTTCACTCCCTCTGCCATGCAAGTCCTAACAGGGACTCCCTTCAGAGAGGCCGTGCTGGACTGAAGGGCCACAGGAGTTAATAAACTTATTAGAATTATTTTGATTCTATATTTGAGGTGCCCTGACAATTAGATGTAATTAATGATATTGAAAGGCTGCAAAAAGCTCACAGCTGATACAATTTGCATCTCTTAAAGCAATTTTTTAGTTACAGAGTCAAAAGTTATGCCACGGGTTCTGACCATATTCTTTACCCCTAAATGCATAAATTTATCACTGAAGTTGATTTTTCAAATGAAGTAGCCTTGAATTTTTTATGTCAAGTTATTTTAAATTGTAGTGATCAGAAGGCTGATAATAAACTAATTTTCTATGCATAAAGAAATTCTTTTTTCTTTTAATAATCTATTCTTCATCACAATCTAACATTAAGCCCCCTCATTTTTCTTTGCTCCTCTTAACATATAATGATTTTTACATGTTTGGTTTTTTTAGCACAATTGCACAAAATTTTTTAAAAATTTCATTTATTCAGGGTATTTTAAAAACACCTCTTCCTCTTTCCACTTTATATAGGTTTGGTTTTGTGGACTTTTTAAATTATAGAACCCAAAACCTGCCACATATATGGAGCAAACTCAAAAGGTCTCATTAGTTGCTGCCTTACCCCATTAACAGTCCTGTTGAAATTAAAAAAGCTTTGCACAGAGCAGGAATTATAGCAAAACATGGCTTTGGGCTTTTGAATCAAAACAAATACAAATCACTCTTCATCTGGAAAATCTATCACAGCATTTTATAAGACAATATCCATGTTCAAATTGATGGGACAAACAGTTCAAACCTTATGTGGCATGAGCTCTTGCAGTGCTCTACCACACAGCACACATCCCTCCTGCATGTGGGAGATGGTAGAGCAATTCCCAGTAGAAGATTTAAAATTATCCAGCACAGCCTCTGAATGCCTCATTAGAGCTGGGGGGTCACTAACCATGTAGGCACTGCTGGAATAAACCTGACTGGAAGCCAAATAAAGAGCCTTCTCCAGCATCACACGTGTGTGTGAGTGGGAGTCTGAGCTTTTCCACCGAGCAGAAGGGTACTCAGCTGGCACAGGCACAGCAGAGATACCAAATACAGATGGTGCACTCCTCTGATAGACTCATCTGTGAATCTCTCATTCATACAAGATTTTTTATTTTCCCCTTATCACACTGACCCCATGGTGGGGTGGTTTTGTTACAGTGCCACTGTTATGCTGCTATCTGATCCTCCTGACACTAAAATGTATTCTTTCAGTGGAACAACTTCAACAAAAGAAACAACCATGTTGGTTTTTATATTGCTGTTGAACAAAATTATTTTAGTTCGGAGTTGGTAGAAAGTTTTTCATCCATAGAATTTCAAAGACTTTATAAAGCGTGTATCTATCAAAATCTCCATGTAGAAGGGGATATTGGGCTATCCTTAAATTCAGTAATGCACCCAATGTCACACAACAGTTCAGAACTACAAAGAGAACAAGCTCTCTTGGTTATTCTTCCAATGCCCTGCTCAATAAACCACAGTCAGCTTTGTTAACTTCCTCTTGATCTGCATGGCAAGATGAGCCACAATAGCACACTTCTCCTCACCTTGACATTAGAGAACTCCTTAGTAATTGAGAGTTTGTGTTACACCACATTACACACTCCTATTAACCTTTCCTGAACCTCTTTGTGTTGATGAAATCCATCAGCAATGCCCAGTGTGATGGTACACTCATTTTCTGCATGGAAATTCTCCCTCACTTCATCAAACAACTCCTGGGAGCTCTGGATTAGTCTGTCACATTTGACTCTTGCACACACTGGTGTCTGAGGAACTCCTGTTGCCTCAAAGTCCAGTTTGGTTACTTTACAAAATACACTTTAAAAACAAAATATTGGAATATTTTTTTTTGCATACTACTTTACTGTGATTAGCTACTCAACGCTGTACCTGGTAATCACAGCCAAAGATCAGCTACCCTGGGAAATGTGTTGTCATCAGCAGAATTGACAAGGATAGTTATTGCTTTCCTTGCAAAATAATTTACACATTGAAATCACTGCAAGGGCACTATAGCCCCAGCATATTTAATCTTTATGAAGATATTTACTATTGACCTATTTTTACCTCATGGCTGTGTGTAAATGCTACAAAACCAAACCCATTAAAGCATTAAGCTGAATGATCATCGAAACCAAACAACCCAACTCCTGATTTAGCAAAATTCCTCTTCCCCATCTGGGAAAGGCCACACAGGGTGTCTCCTTGAACCTTTCACAACTAGATATGTTTATATCTATCTCTATAGAAACATATACAGCATCTATATAACTGAATAGACCAGATAAAAAGCATTAATTGGAAGAGTTTTCAATACAAGCACAGTTAAAACAGCTGAGCTAGTGGGGGAAGAGAAAACCTACTCTACCACAGAGTACTTCTCATCACAAATACAACTTTAGCAAAGCAGTAACATTGGTGATGCATAAATTATAACATCTAATAAATAAAAAGATAAGGAAACACACTCCAGGAGGTTCAAATACTTGCTCTCTGAGATGAATTCAGTATTTTAATTTTTATTCCAAGTAGCTAATGAAAAAAAAAATCACCACAAATGGGTGATCCAAATAACTAGTTAGGCAATCTAATTCCAAGCAAACAGAAATTAGAAATACATTCCCATCTTCTCTTTAACACAGTTGCTTTGGTCAGTACTAGCCAGAGTAACAAGTGTTTGGGAAGGTTTGCCTGGCTGCTGCCTCCAGAGGCCAAGGGCACTTGGAACAACTTCTACTGGAGGGTCACCTCACCAGCTTTCCTGAATGTGAGTTTAATCACAATTGAAAATAGTTGAAAAAGTAAACTATTGTCTTGCAAATTCTTGCAGACATCTGAAACATCCTCACAGGCCAGCAAGGATGTTTCAAGAGCCAGTTAACAAAGGCTATTAAAAGCTGCTCTGGAAATATATTTCACAGAAGCTGTCTATACAATTACACACACCTTTGCTTCTATTTCAGAAAAGAACACACAGCCCTCATTTAAACTGAAAAAGAACATTCTGGAACCGCCCTGGAGACTCCTCTTTCCATAAGGCTGCTCTCGATACTCTTGAACACTCACTACAGTATTTCACATGAACTGCCTTACACAAGGAACACAACACCTATAGGTATAAATCTGCAGATTTAAACATGATCCAGAGGGCATGTTTGTCCAAAGCAAAGCCTTCACCATATTTTCAGGTGAAAGTCAGTATATTAAAAGCATGTACAACTAATCTGTTCCTCACAAAACTCTGAAGCAATCCTTTTGCCCTGGATATTTATTCTGAGGCACTGAAGATTCAGAAGTAGGGAACCTGACAACTCATTACCATCACCAATCCTCAGCAGGGATGAGATACTACAACATTTTCTTTTGTACACAAAGCTGCATTAGTCTTCTCCAAAAGCCTCAACTATTGCTGGAAATAAGAACAGCCAAAATAGACAGCTTACTTTGTGCTGTAAGGTCACAGGATACAACAAACTATTTTTTTCAATCAGACATTCTGGTAATGTTTGTTTTTTTTTTTCTTTTTTACTCCTCTTATCACTGAATGTTTTTTTCTCTTCTTATTGTTCTCCCTTGACCTATGCCTGCCTTACACTCAGCTCTTATACTGAGTTTTACTATTACCATAGTCTTTTATTAGACAACACTTATTTCCCATCTAAGAAAAATTACACAATTGCCTTCCCACCCTTCATGGTTGCCCCTAAATGAGCAATAAAATAAAATGAGCAGCCAAGAAAACTTGAAATAAAGTGGAATGTATGCATGAAAAAAAGAAAAAAGAGAAAAAAGAAGCGTGTTCCAATACAAACCTTTGCTTAGCAATATCCATGCCTTTTGAGAAGGTCCAAAAGCACTGCTTTCAAGAATTGCTAACGGGTTTTGTTCCTCAGGAAAGGAAACACAATCTCCTCAGGACACAAATTATGTTGGGCAATGTTCTCTATCATGAACATTTATCTGCCTGGATACCTCTAAACCATTGTGTGGTACCTTCAACATTTACTCCTAAATGAGCTTTATATTTCATTGTTTGTCACTCTGAAGGACATGGCATTGATCCCTGCTGCTCTGGCTCATCATTGCATTTTTCTGTAGGCACCTGATAAAAGTATTTATATTGATTTAGGGTTTCAGACAGGTGTCAGAACACTACAGATCAAAGGAGACTTGTAATAACAAGAAAAAGCATAACAGCTGAAAACCTGAATTTGGGCACCTAAATTTAGGCTCCAAATTCTTCATCTCACTACTGAACATGAAAAATCTCTATGTTTTCAAAAATCTGAACTCCCCTCACTAGCATCAAAGCCAGCAACATTATTCTATTCTCAGCATCTCTGAAAAGCAGACCACCTGCATGTGGTTTATGTGCAGATGCCTTGAGAAGAATTCAGCAAGTTACCCATTAAAAAAAATATTTGGAAACCTAACTATAGCATTTGGCACTGCCTGGAAGTGTGAAAACATATTTGTGGTTTTGCCACACAAGCTAATGCTTTTCACTTCCATATGTGATTCCCAGTCACTTATAAAACTTCACAAGAAAGAGTACAGGATGGCCAGCTTTTCTGCATCCTCGTGGAGATCAGCATTTCCATCGTGATTTCCTTCAAAGCTTCATAAAACAAACTGCTGAACAGACAAGGACAAACAAAGGGTTAAAGTTCAACTGCCAAACCACCCTTAATACAATATTTAATAACTGCCTTTGAAAAGCTGTAATATGATATAAACTAATGCCCTGTACAGCAGAACTTTTTGTGCAGATCCTTTTCTCTTTGGACCATTTAGCTATGAGAGTCTTAGATTGGCATCTGGCATGCTGGCTCTCAAGATGTTTTTTCCCCCAACAGAGTTTTTTCTCCCTCACAATTTCAAAAATGACACTTGAAACCTCATTAAGGAAAAGTCCTGCACATCAAAATCCTAGCCAGAGTTCTGTTTGTAGCTCTTTCTTTGGTTTGTTTTTTCTATTTTTTGTTTTGTTTTGTTCTGGTTGGTTGTCTTGAGATTGTTATGAAAATTGGATGAATAATCTAGACAATGGTAACCTTTGCACCACATCGTATCCACACATAGGTATTCTCAAAAATCACTGCAAGGTGTAAATAAACCCTGAGCAATATCAGACATTGCAGAGAGGAGTGAAGTACAGCAGCCCCAAACTCTGCCCTTTTTTCCTCCAAAACTGACAACTCAAGACATTTTTATTAAGTGCACATAGCTGCCTAATGATATCACCTTCATCAAAACCTATCATCAAAAATAGATTCAGAGCCGATACTCAGAAATTTGTGTAGTCTCACACCTGTAATACAAACCTGTCTTATTTTCCTCTCAAAAATCCCACAAAACTAAACAACAAAATAAGTTGACTACCAAGCTAGAGTAGATTTATTTTTCTGTACCCACATGTCAGTATCTGATGAGACTGGAAGCATTTCAACAAACCATCAGTTTAGTGCTGTTTTTGAAAACTTAAAAGAAATTTACCCAAATTAAACCTGAATCAAATCTATTTCAATTTAAAATGCATGGCACATTCTTTTTTCTATTACTTAGAGAATATCCTATGTTTAGTTAGCTGTAAAATACATACATTTACATGGAGATGCTTATTCAGCTTTTTTCTGATTCTCAAAAGGAGCAGAAAGGGCTTTTTGTAATTTAGGAATTCATTACATTACCAACAGTGTTGATCTCAAAAAAAATGCATATTACCTACAGCACCACAACAGATGACCCTAGTGTACAGAAATCAACCATCTAACTCCAGAGTCTGTAATAGACTGCACAAACTAATAAATTTATCAGAAAAAGTCCAGAGCTTGGGCACTAGAAAGGACCCAACAACAGCTTTGTTTTGCTTGGTCAATAAACCACTATTAATGATAATGTATCTATGAATTAAAGATGCATCAATCTGCATAGCAGAGAATAGAAGCCATGAATAACAGCCAAATCAATACCATGAAGTTGTAAAGAATACAGTGTGCTCTCCTTCAGGCTAATGGTAATTAATTTACTTTCGCTCCCTTCACACATGAGAGGAAGCAAGCAGAAGCACACAGTAATCACATAAAAATTTTTGATTGTAAATGAACACACTGTTACCTCCTTTCTGTACCTTTTGTGCTCATATGTTTAGAGCACTTTAAAAAATATTATTTTATTTGAACATAGAGAAAACAGCTTGTGTTTTTGGGAACATATGCAGATACCAGCTGATATTTTCAAGTACTGCAATTTGAAAGTTTCTTAAATGAAAGATCTTGCTCTGGTTGGGTTGTTCATATTATAAATGACCAATGTCTAAAACTACGTTTCTGCAGCACAAACACTCCCCTAGTGAATGTACCTGTAGAAATGTTCTAAGCCTTGTGTGGTTCCATATCCCATAATGGAAAGCTTTATCACTGAAAACTACATTTGCCTGTGCTGCAGCTTAGTTTTTTTGATCCAACTCCAATATTAATTAAATAATGCCCTTTCTTTGCAATTGAAAAAAAACAAAAAAAACCCCAAGATTTAAGTGATCAGCATCTAATAGAGGCACCCCTTTCTCAGGAAAAAAAATTTTTGGGGGTCCTGTTAATCCTCTGGACTGTCTCTAGACCAACAAGCTTCGAGGAGAGGAAACAAGATAAAGTTACTGGTTCTCTGGTTTTAAAGAGAGTGCTGCTGCTTTCTGAAGAACAGAATTTTAATATTCATTGTGTTAGAGTTCTTCTAGGTACTATTTTTGTATAAAGTAAAACTTAGGCTGCTATAATTAACAGTGCATTTTCACAGATGTGGAAATTAAAGTTTCCATTTTTAAAATATATTCTTCATAACAATGTTCAGCAAACTGCCATCAGCAGAGTGTTACTATTTCATTGCTTAATAAAAATACACAATTTCACTAAATTTCAGAACATCAAACAAAAGGCACCACAATCACAGGTCACTGCGAGGCAACCTATTGATAAATTCCTCAGTACACACCACAAAGAAATGGCCTTGGTGAACTGCATTCAGGCCTCTAAGCAGCAGAGTAATTAACATATACTGAAGTTAAAATCACAAGTGGTGCTATTAAAGCAGGCAGAACAAGTCAGCATATAAAGAGAACTCTCTGTGAACTAGAGTCTCAGTGGTCATTTCACATCCTTCCGTGGTTCTGCAAAACTGCTGCCCCCAAACATGGGAAAGTGAGTTCTGAGTCTGAGCTGACCTTGGGCTTTTCACTGTGTAAAACACTCAAAGTGGGGCCACATCTCCATCTTGTGAGCTTTCTGAAAGTTTTGCTGTGAAACAACATAACACAAATAACCAAGGGAAAGGTACTCTCATTTTCCAGCATGAAATTTTGTCACATTAAAATTACACTACTAAAAGTTATAATAATTATTTAGATCCTCTTCAAACTCTACCCTGCCTTATAAACACCCTTAAATTTACTTTTCCTTTTTCACAGGAACATCGTTTGCCCTTTATTATTACAAACATACAAAGGATAGTGCACACTGATAAAATATACTTGTGGCAAGTGGACATTGTGTTTGCATTTGGAGGCACAGCAGAGCCTGTGCCGCCTGCACAGCACTGCCAGAGGCACACATCTGTTTGTGCAGTTCTAGTTCAGTAGTTTAAGGAATGAAGTATCACCTCATTACAGAACTGCCATGTATGAGTGAATTTGTGGAGCTTGCCCTCCTCACAGTCAGACAGTTCTAATCTCCTTGCAAACCACAGTGGCAGCACAGAGATGGAGTGTTAAGCTTATCAGGCCTCATCTGTACCATCACCTACTTAGTTAAAACCAGGCCATCCATTTCTCTGTCATTTCTTTGTTCCTGAGGTGCCTGAATGCGTAATAGCCACTGGCAAAAGATGCAAGATATCTTTAAAGACTTTGGTAGAACACCACCTACAATTTTTTTTTAAACACAGACTGAAAACAATTCACAAGGACCACTTTAATAATGGGATGCACTACATGTGCTTCTTCTTGCTCTAGAATTCTAACTTGAACTATCACCACATTACCTCTTATAAAGCATTACTAATTTATATTTACTTTCAATGTTTGCATAGAAATTCCTGACTCTGAAAAAGCCTGTATTCCTATCACAAAATCAAAATTGGGAACTGTTCTGATAACTGAAAATCGTACAGCATAATAAAAGCAACTTTATATTCAATCACTCTTTTTGGGCATCATCAAGCAAATCAACAGTTTTGTTTCAGTGTCAAAATAAGGATTATTCTTCAGTGCCTTTAAAGAATCAATTAAAAAATGTTGCCTTTAATGCATTCAAAATAAAGTTCCTTTTTAACCATCTGTTTTTAGCAACACAATCCTGCTTTCAAAAATCATGATACTTTATGAGTTTTTATTTCAGGAATAAGGTGCAAAACTTTACAGACGAGCAACTGTGCCCATAGGGCATCTAAACATCTGAGCAGGCTAGAACGCCCTCATATCCAAATCATGCTGCTGATTCAGAGGGTTCCTAGTCCCCAGTTAAAGGAGATTTCTCCTCTCAGCCCCAGCTGTGGTGGGAGGACAGGTGAACCAGTTTGATTATGTTGTCAGCAAGGCAACCACCCCACCTGGTCCTGGTTTAACACCTTCCAGGGACTGTTCAGGTGTGCAGGTACCTCTGAGAGGTGCGTGAGGAGACAGGGATACCACGGCAGCCCATGGCCACAGACAGCTGCCAGCCACAAACAGGGACAGAGCCATTCCAGCTGTGCTGTCTCTGGGGTGCTGGGGGTGCACAGGCAGGACACTGCTCATCCCCACACAGCCCTGCACAAACACAGCAGCACTGACACCTACACCAGAGCTAACCTCGATTCTGTGAGGAGCCAATTTCTTTGTCTCAACCCTGGCTGCCAGAGGCACATGGGGAGGGGTTGCATGCGTGCCATGTCCAGGAGGTAGCTAGGAGAAGACAGAGGAAAGCCTTGTCTCTGGGGAGACCTTGCCTGGCCACCAGCTCCTGTCTCACACGGGCCAGGCAGTCAGCAGGGGAACCCCAGAGCCTCCCCACAATCAATGGCAAAAGGTCTCTGCCAATGGACTGCAGTGGGACACTGGACAGGGCCAGCGCACTCCTGTCAGCAGGTGGACTCTGGGAGGAGACAGGGGCATAAACACTAACTGCATCTTAAGCCTTGGGGGATTTTTTGAACTTACTTTTTCAGCATGGGCTTTTGGATTGAGGTTTTTGGAGCTTTTAGAGCTTATGCTTTTGAATTTTGGGGGGTTTTTTGAATCCTACTCTTTTTGCCCTGGTCCCAGCCCACCTTTTGGCTCTCCTGCCCTCACTGGCTCTTGCTCACCCTTGCATCTGTCCTGCCTGTGTCCCTGCCTGGGCCACCTGTGTCCCATCCTGCTCACTGCCCATCCTCTCCATGACCCTGGCCAGGCTCCCAGACTCCCTGCCCAGTCCCCACTCCCCTCATGCCTGGCTGTCCCCAGGCAGGCAGCGAGCACAGCCCTGCCTGGGGACATGGACAGCACTCCCCAGCCTCCACTGGGAACGAGCTCTCTTCCCTCTGTCTTCTCTCTCAGGCCTTTTCCATTGTCCTCCCTTCTTTTCTCTCTCCTCTTGCTCTCCTTCATTTGGGAAACTCCTTTCCCTTCCCATTTTTGTTACCAAGTTGTCAGACACAATGTTTGCCTCATCAAGCATAATTTTTTTCCCAATCATCCCTTTTTAAAACAACACCTGACACAGTGGAACACGACAGATACCTACACCCAAATTCTCCTAAAGGGCATTTGAACATGGAAAAGATCATTTTACTGCAGCAGCCCAAGCCTACCTGCAACACTTCACTGACACTTAGCTTGTGTGGAGTCCTGAGATTTATTTATGCTTTAATGGTACCATCATACATCTCTGATGTCTCTACAACACCCTAATCAGATGGATGCTGAATGATGCCTTAACTGATAAGGAAATGTTTTCCAGCCTTTAAAACAAACAAAAAACTGCACTGTTCCTAATTTGCTTTTGGCTCATTCTTCAAAGTTTTCCTGTTCCAGCTGGTGATGAAAAGTCAAACCACAAGAATATTGCCAATCACTTCAGTACACCCATGAAAGTCAGAAAAATAAAATGATACATTTATAGGAAATAGTGAAAGGGAGCATTTACTGCAATAAATTGGAAAATTTTGCAACAGTTTACATTAAAGGATGTTACTTTGATTTCTGCCAATTTTACAGCTTTTCTGTCAATACTGCATTTGAAAAAAAAGTCAAGAAATAAGCATGAAAATATTCCAATTATACCCCCAGCCCCTTTATATTCTTGGTTCAAATGAATAGTGTTTGGTGATCACTCTAGAAGAGATTTGTGGTTGGCAGAAACTTCTTCCCAAAACAACAAACAGAAACATTGCATGAACCCACTTGCTTAATTATCTAAAAATCAGGGTTTAGGGGCCTCAAGGTCTGAGACAGGATAAATTTTGACAAGAGCCACTAGAAGCCCTGACAAGACAACATTCCTAAATAAAACAGTGGAGTAGAAACTGAAGAAAATGCAGAATATCTAGAGAATATGCTAAGAATATCTGATCTCTGGTACTCAGTACTAGAAATGGAAACATTCTTCAGCAAACTAACCTTTTATCATACTGCAATGCTTTCCAGTAAAAACTTAACTATCAGTTACCAGATTTAGAACTCTTTGCTGACCCTGATAGCTGAGAAGATCTCTCCATACATTAGGATCTCATGCCAGAACTGACTGAGGATACTCAAATTGCCACCATGTATTTTTGAAGGGTGAATCACCTCACCCTACGCAGTTTCTCTCACAATTAGTGGTTACAGAAATCACCCATCCTCTCTCCCTTCTGGTCAACCATTGACATCTCACTCAGAATACCAGCATTAGATTGTTTTCTTCTCCCCATCTGGTTCTGCTGACACTGTGGGTAGGATGTCTTCAGCAAAAGAAAAGCCACATGGACAGAATGAGGCATGTTTCTGTGAGGCCCCCATAAAAGTCTCTGGTTACTGTGGGATGACAAGAGGAGATGTGCCAAAGCACACAACAGCACAGCTGACGGGAAGATAATGTCCCAGTGCAACTGTTCTGGATATTTTACTGTTATTGCTTCTGTAATCCTCATCCCTTTGTTCCATTAATTAGCATGCAGTGGCTATAATCCTGCCCAGAAAAACTCTTTGTTCCTAGATAATAATTTCACTAACAAGCAGAAACACTTCACAAATTTTGTAACAACAAATGAGCAAAGGTCATAATCAGCTGGCCATCTCTGGCTTTCCTTGGAATTCTTCCGTAATCCAAATACTATGGGATATCAGTTAACAGCATATGAGAGGATCAATAGGTTTAGAAAATTTATACAATTCCATTAGTATTACAGCCCAACTTTTGCATATTTTCTACAAAAATGAAACGGTTCCCTTCTGGTGTAAGAAGGTAGAAGTGGGTTTAAAAGTTATATATTTGGACCAGAAGAAAGGATAAAATGGTCCTCTTTTGCACAGAACACTGAGCCAGAACAAAGCACTTGCTAAATGACGATTGGGAAGAAAACACAAATTTCCTGAGCACTGCAGCTGTCTTCCCTGCACTGCAGCAGCCTTCTGATGGAATTATTTTAACTTTTCCATGTCTTTATTTCTTCATTCATAAAACAAATTAAATCTGTGTTTCAGGAATATTTTGATGCTGAAATTGTTACCATTCTTCAATATCCTTGTATTGATAAGATGCATAAACATTTAAAATACGTTACCTGTTCACTAAAATATTTACAAGGTCTTCTGAATTAGTTTAAGACAACCAGGTATTAGCATACAGCACAGAGAAAACTGAATAAGAATGAATAATATCCAAAAGTACCATTACATTTATTTCCACCCCAGCTGACATCTTAACAAACCAGATCATTGAAGCTGCATCTGAAAATTGAGTTCCCCTGAAAATATTTTGGCAAATTAAAGGCTCGCTTGTTTCCTAAAGCAGCACACACATTAGATATACAATACTTCAGACTTCTTTAATGTTCCATTTCTTTCCCAATAATTGACTACACTCCTAATTATTTGTTGTTCTTCCAGTTACTGGTCCTGGCTTCTCAACCTTTCTCAGAGCTGAATTGTAAAACAATTCCCCTATTATTCCAGATGGAGTTTCACAAGCTGCATTAGAATAAATCATTTTTTTCTATGGTAAAACATATTCTAGACAGGTAGCTGTACTCCTACTTCATTTTTTTTTTGCCTTGAACACTATACTTTTAATTCTTTAAAGTGAGAGCTACAGTATAAATCAAGTCTGATGTCAATTGTCCCTCTACAGCAGCTTTAAATTTTAGAACATTGAACTGCCACATCATTAATAACTTCTTCAGAATTCAGCTTCCATTTTATAAATATATATTGAGATAGAGAAGAAATATAACAACTACGTTTTGTAGTTCAAATATTGCTGAAATAGACACAATCTGTCTGGTTCCAGAAACAGTTACAGTAAATAATAAAATTATCTACACTCTTAGGTGGGAGAGGAAAGAAAAACTCAAAGAAAGCATAAGAAGTCTTACTATTTAAGCTTAAAAATGTTTTCAAATATCAGTTATTTTACCAAAAAATATCCCTTAAAAACAGTCAGGCTTTTCAGAAGCAGTTTTTAAGTCCCTTGTTACTTGAGAGTTACTACGGAAAATTTAAATCAAAGGGATTTTAGTTTTGCAGTAAAGTGACATTTTGGGTTAAAATAAAAGCTGCATTCTTAGAGAAAAAACAGTCTGGTGGTGAGATATTCTCCTTGGACTCAAAAGAACTGGGCTCAAGTCCCAGCTTTGCCACAGAGTTTTGCATAACCTTGAATTAGTCACTTAATTACTTGGTGCTTCTCTTCTCAAGGCATTAAATACAGATAATAGTATTTCCATGGTCAGCTTCACCTTGTTCTCTGGCAAATCAGGAAGAAAACAAACATCTGTGAAAGGCCCCAGTAGTTTAGCCCCAAGAACAATTTGTTTCAGGACTGATTCTGTTCTGAAGCCTTGGCATCACTCTCAGTTCGTGTTGTGGGATCCCAAACACTAAAAATCCTAGGAACTACAGTTAAAAAAAGAATCAATAATAGAATTCCAACAATAATATTTGTGTCATCAGTACTGTGTCTGCATAAAAGGCAAAGACTTACTACACTGGTTGTTAAAATAACACGAGCAAACTTCAAACCTAATACAAAAAACACAATTTATAATAGTTTATTTAATACATTAATTTCAGCACATACACACTATATATATGTAAGTCTTTAAAAAATGAGACGAATACAGACTTTTGATTAAAACTTGAATCTGATGAAATGAAATGTACTTTTCATAATTCGTATGCAAGAGAATTATGCATAAGAGAGACATACACAGCCTAAGAAGAAACACACTTTATGTAGCAAGAGCACCCAGCACCTGTGGTTCTGAAGAACTGATACATTGAAATGAAGATCTTTGCTATGTCCTATGAAGTGCTTATGTTCAGTCTGTTATTCAATTTGTAAAAAGTTATCCACTTTTCAGCCTATGATAAATGTGTATCATAAAGCATCACAAGTACTTTCTATCACTTAAAAATAAAACCAGCCATTTTCTGTATAAATTCCTTATTTTTATTTTTCCTCAAGAACTCCTAAAGAGATAAAATGCATTAAAAAATATTTTCCAACCATTTATTTAAAAGCTGCACAATTCTACGAGAAATTAACTGCATTTAGAACCACAACTCACTTATTTTCTCTTTAAATTCCATGAAAGCACACACATATGGAGCTAAGAGCTTTTATCAAACACAAGGTCATGGACTTTAGGCCTGACTGATAAGAAGCTTTGGACATTTAAACAAGACAATAATAAAACCATTCTGAGTACAGCTGTCAGTTTGCAGTAGTTTGACAATGAAAGGTGTTCTTGCTCCTTTCCATAAGCTTGCAACAAAGAGGGAACGCACTGGGAGCACGAGAGATGTCCTGATAAAAGATGTGGGGACACACTGCTTAAAAGGGTAAAGATGGGGAGGTTCACATGTTGAACAAGAAAAGAAAATCTCATGAATTCGGAATTAAGGGCCTTGAACAGGAATTAATTCTTCTTCTGAGCTCCAGTGATGGAGCACCAGAAACCACCCAGGCTTCACAATTGAAGTTTATGTCATGCTCAGAACTCCTCAGTGGAATTATGGGTCTCTAATTCACCGTTGTCACAATTTATTCTATACATTATGGTTCCCTGAATTTCATTTTCACAAAGCATGCAGTGACACACTCATTACCCCTGGACCATTATGTGCTGCATAAATCATTATTTCTTTTGTTCTAAAGCTGAGTGTGTAATCCACCCCAATGGAGAAAAAACAAAATCTAACTGCATAAGCAATTTTCTTGGATGTCAGGTTTCTCTAGTCCAAAAATAATACAGAGTTCCACACAAACTATTTTCTTCTCCTTCAATTTCCCATTCAGAAATACAAAATGCCTATACTCAATGTCTTGGACGTTACAATAAACAAATCAAAAGGGGACAAAAAATTCACATTGTCTACGAAATCAAGCCACAATATTAACAGATTTCTTTATTAACCACAGCAAAAATCTCTGTGGAAATGATGTACCAAAGTTAATATTATTAAAATAGCTTGAAAGGAACCGTGACTTTACTAACCTGTTTCATAATGCTAATGTGGGGGGAGAAGGGAAGGGACCTGAAAAAAGGCATTTAATTAGCCAAAAAAAACCTTCAGGTAGGAGTGGATTAATCTTTTTTTAGGGTTTTTTTCCCCATAAATCTGAGTGGAATTGCTTAATGCATTGTATGCAAGTGTTCTAAATAATTTTAAACTAAAAGAAATTTGCATACAGTCCATGATACATTCCTGCAAGCCCTCCTTCACTGACTTGATCAAACTGCCATCAGTGCAGCTCCTACTTGTGCAAACAGTAACCACAGGAGGAGTGCTTGCCAGAAAAAGATTTTACACTTTAAAATCTATGCAGATAGCATACAATAAAAAGCCCACAACAGTTAAAGTATTTTGAAATACAATAATCTATAATTCAATCAGCAGCAGAATCAGACTTATATACAATCCAAATGCAATATGATACAAAGAGCAGAATGCTACTGCAACCAAATGAAGGCTGGGAGTGATCTACATGAAGCCCCAAACCTGCAGAGGTGCTGCAGCAAACAGTATTTCATAGCACTTCACTGAGGGATAACAAGAATGTTTAATATTACTTTTATTTGCGAAACCTTTAAAATTTAATTGACCCCATCTGAAGGTTTTACTTACTGCAGTTTATGAAAAGGGTTTCAAAACATGGTTTTCCTATAAAATCCTATAACCAGAGGACAGTAATTTGGCTTAACTGTCATCAATTTCTATTAATCTAAAAATGTAATACATTAAGAATCCTTCATTGAACTATGTATTACAGATTTGTGTTCTATTTAACCAAACCAAAAAAATCAGCTTTATTTCTATTTTAAGAATTCATCCAACAATTATAAATCTAGTGAAAATCATGCTTTTTTTAGGAGCTGGTATTGTATTCTCAATTGCTATAGAGGCTGCAGTCCTTTCACTTGCAATTTTGTTTGAGAGCTACAAGTCTGAAAGTGCAACAAACCCATTTTCTCCTTGAAATCCACTGAAAATACAGAATCTTTAAATTCTAGCTTGAAATTTCAGTCATCTGTATACAGAAATTCATCTGTATTTATTCTATGGAGTATTGATCCAGAGTGATTATACTTTACCATGACAATTTGGTTACCTGCTCCATCAATCTGCCATGGAAACTTTCTTGTTGGGAACAAACTCACTCACAGGCACAATGGCTGCTTTTCAAACCACAACAACCAGATTCATGTCTACATTCAGATTTTTATATATTTCCTCATCCTTCCAGTATAAATTGTCCATTTTGTGCCCTAAATCTTTATGTCCTCCCACAAAAAAAGGAGAAATGGTGAAGTGTCCGTTTTGAACTACTTTTAAAACTACAGATATATAATGCAGTACATATATATGTGTATATATATACACACATGAACCTGTTTCACTATTATTTTCAGGTCCATTAAAGAATTAAATATTTTCAACTTATATAGAGCAGAACACTAGATATGCATTACCATCAGCTATCCACATAAAATCAATCAGATTCAAGAATGTTCAATGGTAAACGGAATCAGGAGGATAAAAATAAAAAGATATAAAATCTCAATATACTTCTGTGGCACAGAGCACTGTCATTCTACACAGGCTCTCACAGCTGCTGGCTGTCTCCACTTCACCATAACTGCACCTGTGGCTATTGTGTGTGCATGGGTTCATCCCAATGCAAAGGAAGCCCTGACAGCGCTCCGAGGGCTGCTGGGGAGCTCCCATGGTGCCAAAACAGCTAAGGCAGCTTTGTCCCTGCTGTCCTGGTGGGTCAGAGCAAGGAGCCCTCACCCCTGGGTCAGTCTGTGGCGAGCAGAGCTCAGCCTGGCTGCCCACACCTGGCCAGCAGCTCCCTCCTGCAGTCGTGCTCCTCTCCTTTGCTCCTCACAGCTGAGACAGTCCATTAGCTGTGACTTAGGGAATGCCACCAGGAACTCTCCAGGTTCCTGAGGGTGTGTGAGTGCTTGGGGCACCCTCAGGCTGTGGGGATGCCTTTAAGGGCTTCAGTCCCAGCACGGTGCCCATGGGATCACTCCTGGCACTCCCAACTGGGATCTGCAGCACATCAGTGCCACAATCCACCTCTGAGAGAGCCCAGGGACAGAGCCCCGGCACGAAACAGGGAGCAAAAGGAACTCCCACTGTGGGCAGACCAAATGCCAGCAGAACACTCCAGTGTCCATTAGATTTTACAGTCCTGACGTGCCCAATTGTTTTCTGCAACCACTCCAGATTTTCAAAATTAACTCAATTCAGCTTCACTCCCCAAATACACGGAGAACAGGCCGGGGGGAGAAATTCCTTCTTGTAGACTAAGCTTTAGGCAGACAATTGTCAGCTGACAGGGGGTATTTTGTGACCATGGCAGGTGAATAACCAGCACCTGTGAGAGACAGATTTAGGACCGCTGACTCAAGTGAATGAAACCAGACTTTTTATCCATTTTTCTCACAAGTTTTAATCATACAATGCATTATATGTGCCTACATTTATATGATCCAGGATTAAAATATAAGTAAGAAAAGAAAGGAGAACTTCTGAAGACTAGCATACATATGCAGTCATAGGAGTTCTTAGACGTGATTTCTATTTCTGAAACAGACAAACTTAATCCTCAAATCTGCTAATCCAATCAAAGCATTTATATACTGAGCACTTGCTACTTCAAATATGTCTGTTGGGACTGGAGACAAATTTCTGGTTTTAAAGGCAGCATTTGGTTCAACAACACACTCAGGTTCATAACAGTACCAGATCCAGGATGTCAACAGCCACAATTTCCCTCTGCCCAAGTATTTCCCACTCAGAAGTATTCAGTTGTTTTCCTTTATAACTGCTTCCTTCCTTTATTTTTTTTTAACTATTTCTCCAAGTAGGCAATTTTTTAATGCAAGGGTGAATATCCACTGTGCAACAAAGTGCAAAATGGACTTCAGCTGTTGTATAACATTGCAAAGGGAAAAAAAGCCAAGGTACACCCGGCAAAGCTCTCGGACAGAGAATCTTTATCTCTTTAAATTATCAATAAGATTTGGGCAGTACACAAGAAAGCCTCTCACAATTTCACGTTCATATAATATTTTCGTTTGTATAACATTAAGCAGACAAATACATCGTCTTCACTACAGAGCAGACAGAAAAAATTAACAAATAAAAAGAATCAATGACTAGTTAAGCCTACAAAATGTTGGGTGATTTAACCCATGAAAGTTTGCATAAGTATTTTCCTGACAGTATTTAGGTTAACACTAGCTCAAAATGATAACAGAATTTTTACATAGCAAACAGCACCAAATAAATGGAAGTTTTAATGCTTTAATACTGTTTAATAATTTTTTTCTTTTAAAAATCAGCATGAAGGTAAATAAGGTGCTAAGCCTCAAAAAATTACAAGCTCTGTGTTTTTTTCATCTAAATTTCATTTGATTTTACTTTTTGAAGAAGAAATAACCAGTTTTTGTTAAAACTGTACATATCAATGTTTAGGCTAATACTAAATAACTAATACAATCTTTTGTTTTTAAAAGAATACTGAAAAAAAAAAACCCTGGGCTCATCGACTGCTCCACACACACCAACACAAAACCTGACACAAAGAGAAACCTGAAGTAGCAAACTAGCTGTGGAACACTGTTCAAACACAAGAGCTGCCAAAAGGGAGCACCTCAGAGAATTTCAAGAAGGGAACTAATTTCTGCCATTCAGGAATGGAAAGTGTCATTTGAAATTCAAGAAGAGGGATTTTGTTCTCTGCCCAGAAAACCTCTGGCTCAGGTAGAACTGTCCAGACTAAAGATAAGCAGCTGTTATCAACATCTGTGGGGCAGCAGCAGCTCACCTCAGGATGCCTGGTCCCACCTGCCCACCATTCTGCCCTGCAGTACTCCCTCCTTTCATCTCTAAAAGCAAACCACGCACTCTGATTGTCTTTTCCTTCTTTGTGTCTCTGAGATTTCTATCCTGCAAGAAACCAAACTTGCAAACATCTATCAAGCAAGCAAGCTTTTGAATTTATTCTCCTTGCAATTTAATGAAACAAGCTGAAAGATCAATAGATGTAGAAACAATCTCAAAACTACAAGTGACTGAGGGTGTATTATATTTGATACCTTAGATAAAAAGAAACTCAAGTGATCACAGATCACACACTATAATAGCCATAAAGCAGACAGAATTATGGTAATTAAGGAGGAGACAGATCAATAAAATATCTGCTATATTTTGGAAAGTCAGCAAGCAGCAGTGCTTTGAGTTTCTGACCCAGAGAACTGTCTGATGCATTTCTGTTCTGGCATGATCTCTCTTCAGCAAAGAGCTCTGTTGTGTGTTTAGCCTAGGGATGAATTAAAGATAAATGCTAGATTTCAGTGAGTTCATTGCAAAAAACAATTTCAAAGAAAAAGTCAAAACTCAACAAAAAAATGATGAGCTTCAAAAAAAAGAAAGTTTGGTGTTTAGAGGGAAGGTGTCTTTTATTTTTCTTTTTAATTCATGGAAGAATCCTCATAGTTGATTAATTTATGTGCAAACTTCTGTGCATTTTTTTTTTGATAGATATATGGATGCTAATTTTTTAACAAAATAAAAAAATCCATTGAAATTCAAAAGTTTTGTCTCAAGATATACTTGAAAGCTTAAGTTCCCTGCTGCCTGTTGCAGCACAAATATGTGAGAAAAAGGGAACACAAAGCTAAATCTCCCTGACTGGTTTTCTGTATTTGCTTGAGTTGAGCCACAACAGGCCCTGGGCTTCCTTCATTTGTGTTTGATTCATGCCTGCATCCTGGAAATGCAATTTGAAGTTCAGATGGCAAAATAAATTTCAACTGGTTCAGGAAGAAAAGAATCAAGCATCCAAATAAGTTAAAAAAACATGCAAAAAATTCAATTAGCACAGGACAAATCTTGAGCCAAATGTTTCATTAAATATTTGATTTTTTTTCTATTTTTTTATACATCTCAAAATATTTTTTTTCTTTCCATACAGGAAATTAGATTTAAATAAACCAGTTTTCCACTTTAAATAATACTTGATTCTTTGGTCTTACTCATACACACTACTAACACCTAAATGGTCCAAGGTGAGGCCAGAGGGATTCAGTGAGATGCAGGATCTGTGCTGGCTCTTGCCAGATAATACTGAGATGATCAGTGCTGGCAGTCAGTTCAAGCCCTTCAACAGCTCAAATCGGGCAAGAAGTAAATGCTTGTCTGTTTATTCTTGAAAAATAAACCACCTGTGCACCCGCTCAGGGTACACTGAAAAGCTATTGGTAGTGTTCCTTTACTGGGAGATTCCCTGGGAAGAGCATAAGGAAGCAGTTGGAACTCAAAAAGAATGAACAAGTCCCTGCAGAAGTAAAACCCTCTCAGCACCATCATTTTACACAAGGTATCTCTGAACCCCTGAAACTGCCTCACAAAAAACCTACCACGGTCAACTAGAGAAGCAGTATTTTAAAAGATTGACAGTCTCCTGTGCTGATGGAAGAATAGCAGCTTTAGGACAGGACTCTTTTTCAATAAGTGACAGGAGCCTTTATATTTATGAAAATAAATCAGGGATCCTGTGCTGGGCCCTTCACTCCCTCAAGAATGTAATTCTCAGCTGTTGACAACAGAAATACTAGCATCATCCTCAAACATTTAAGTCTGACACTATTAGATAGAATGGTAGATTGAGAAATGTCCATTGAGTTCCACAGCTATTTCTATATTTTCCATATGCAAGCCAATATACTCATAGCCAGCTATGAATTTACTTTGTTAGAATTTACACAGAAGCAGTAAAATTACACATGCATGGGTGCACACACACCATGCCAGTTGGCAATAAACCACCCTTGCCTTGCATTAGAGAGAGAAAAGCTTATACAAAAGAGAAGAAAATGACAAAGTGGAATAGGATAAAGTTAAAATCCTTTGAGTTCAAGTATTTTACTATCATTAATGTTCTTTTAAAAAACCTAAAGCTGAAAGTTAAAATCCTCAAATTAGAAACACACGAGTGTAAGGGCAACACTATTTTGGGAACTGTACTAATAATTGTCACTTCATTATCACAATAAATTAATTACTTACTTTCCATTTATTAACAAGCCATTTGTCCAACCAACCATGAATAGACCATAGTGGTGTGGCACAGTACATCTATATTCATCTTTCTAAATATTTTCTCTCCCTGAGCAGTCTCTTTTTCCACCAAGCCAATTTGAAGATAGCATTTTCAATATAAATATTCATTAAAAATCACACCAGTAATGATGCAACACTTCAGATGAAAAAGAAAAACCAGAAAAACAGCTTTTGAAACATTATCTTGCTCTGCTATATTTTCATATGCAAGGATTTTGACCTTCCTTGCCTCAGTGATACTCCTGTATTTTAAAACCATTCAGTAGCTTAGATGACAAAGCCTATTTTTCTCTTACCAAGATATGCAATTCCATTCTCAAAAACTTGACAGAATATGAACTTTGCCAGAGTCCTTGAGTCACAAATTCCTTTGATTTTCTTAAAAAGGGCAAAAGAACCGATCTTGCAGGGAGAAGACAAAGACCAAGAAAGCCACACCTAGCATGGCACTGAAGCTGTACTGTTCCCGGGCTACACACAGCAACAAATTACTCTCTCAAAAGAAGAATGCAGGTCTTACATGAAGTGGAACAATTAATTTCACGCTTGTCAGCCCAGCCTCAATAGTGTGTTGATTTGAATCCGATATTTGTGGCGCATTACCGCATGCAGCGGACAGTGCTGATGCCTCCCGAGCAGACACGCTGCAATGATGACTATCATTGTAAAACAATCCATCAATAAGAGTAATTACAGTATTGATCAAAATGGCTCGTTGTTTCGTATCAGAATCAATTCTCAGGAGTTGCCAGAAACAGAAATATCTAATGGACTATTCCATCACTGCAGCAACTGAAACAGCTAATATTCTGGACAGCTCTTAATAATTACTCATTGACTCTAAATTTCTGCTTCAGTGGTTAACTATAGCCTGCTTACTGTTGCTTGAAAGTCAGTCTTAGTGGCTGAAATAAGATTCCAATGCAAATTTATAAAGTGCTAGCATCTGCAAAAAAACTCAAAACCACCTTATATAATTTCACTGGGTTCTGTTAATCACAGAATCTAATTATTTTTCTTATTACATTGTTTCTGGGTGAGAAACTGCATTCTGGATGCCGACAGCTTGTTTTACAGTGGCTGCTCTTACAGTACTCTACAATAGGCAGGGTGGAATTCATTATGGCTCAGATTATAAACAATAGAAGGCATAATACCATTAATGGCATATTTTTGTGTAAATGTCACTGAATTACAGATGGTGTTTTGAGATAGCATCAGCTCTTAGTGTTGCATTATAAACCCTAGAAGACAGAGAATCATAGAATAATTTGGTTTCAAAAATACCTTTAATGTCATCAAATCCAACCATTAACCCAGTACTGTCCAAGCCACCACTAACCCATGTCCCTCAGTGCCACATCTACGCATCTTTTAATTCCCTCCAGGGTGCCACCTCCCCTCTTTCCCTGGGCAGCCTGCTCCCAGGGAGCTTTGCAGCCCTTTTACTGAAGAAGTTTGTCCTGACATCCCATCTAACCCTCCCATGCCACAATTTGAAGCCATTTCCTCTCAGCCTGTCTCTTGTAATGTGAGAGAAGATGCAATAACAACTCCCACCTGACTACACCCTCCTGTCAGGCAGCTGTAGAGAGCCCTAAGGTCCCCCCTGAGTTTCCTTTATTTCAGACTAAACACCCCCAGCTCCCCTATGAGATTTGTGCTCCAGACCCCTCCTGCCCTCCAGCAAATCAACATTCCCACCCACCCTGGAGTCATCTGCAACTGGCTGGGGTACCCTCAAGCCCCCCATTAAATCATTGGTAAATGACTGGGCCCACTACAGGTCCCAGGGGAACACCACTGGTGACCAGCCCCAGCTGGAGGAAACTCCATTCCTCAGCACCCTCCAGGCCCAGCCACCCAGCCAGTTTTCCATCCAGGAAAGAGTACACCCATCCTAGCCAAGAGCAGCCAGTTTGTCCAAGAGAATTCTGCAGGAAGTGTCAAAGGCTTTCCTGAAGTCCAGAGAGACAACAACCACCACCTTTCCCTCAACCACTAAGGGCTTGCTTTGTCACAGAAGGAGATGAGGTTGGCCAAGCAGGATCTGCCTTGTGTATACTGACCCACACTGACTGTGCCTGCTCCCTGGTTGCCCTGTATGTGCCACATGGGGACCCTTGCCATGATCTGCTCCAGGACCTTCTCCAGCTCCAACATCACACTGACAAGCCTGACCTTCCTGGGATCCTCATTCCCACCCATCTGGTAGACAGACATCACATTTGGCAGCTTGCAGTCAACTGGGACCTCTCCAGTCCCTGATAAATTACGGGACATGGCCCAATGAGTGCTTCCAGCAGCTTCCTCCATACCCTTGGGTGGGTCCCCCTGGACCCATTGTGTGTTTCAGGGATAAGGGGGTTGCTGGTTGCTGCGCATTTCCCCTTGGATCATGGGGCTTCTCTCTGTTACCCAACCCTCTATTCCAGCTCAGGGGCCTGGGTACCTGGAGAACAACTGATCTTACTATTAAAGACAGGCAAAGAAGGCATTCCAAAGAAGGCTTTTCTTCACACTTGTTCACTATGTTTTCCCCAAGGCCAATAAAGGATGGAGAGTCTCCTTAGGCGTCCTCTTTTTAGTCAACATCTTTATAGAAACCTTTTTTAATTATCTTTTATGGCAGTAGTCAGATTAAGATTTGATCCATCAAATTTCTCCCTGCATAACCCCATGACATCCTTGCAGTCCTCCTGAGTTTGCTATCCCATTTTCCAAAGGTCATAAACCCTCTCTTTATATTTTTTTTTTCCCCCTGCGTTCCAGCCAAAGCTCTCTGTTCAGCCAGGACAGTCTTCCCCACTCACTCATTTTTTGGCACACGGGGTCAGCCAACTCCCTGTGCTTTTAAGATTTCCCTCTTGAAGGATGTCCAGCCTTCCTGGACTTCCTTGCCCTCAGGAATGCCTTCCAAGGCATTGAATCAAGGGACAGTCTCCTAAAGAGGCCAAAGTCTGCCCTCCACAGGTCTAAGGTAGCAGGCTTGCTGTCTTCCAATATCCTCCTATTTCATTTCAGATTTGTCTGTCCTCACACCTAAACTGTCCTGCAAGGGAACTGCATGTAATTAAGACTATATTAAAACACATTTGCATGCTGATATAATCTTAAATTGCCAATAAAAACATGTTTAAATTAATAAACTGGCACACTATACAGGCACTGCAAGAGACAGCATTATACCATTTCTAATAAAATACTTTTATGTAACACATTAGCATTATCATCAATTGGAAATCTCTAATATTTCCTCTGATGTTTGCTGAAGTAGCATTAATTACGCTCACTTTCTTTTGGTATTCATGTACCATCAATGTAATTAATTTGGAGTTTACCGAAGTGTGAAATGTTCTGCCTGATAATAGATTTCCCAGAATCTGACACAGCAGTAGACCTTAAACATTCCACTTTTGCTCTGGCTAAACACACAGGCTGAGTTCAGTACTACAGTATCCGCAGTGGTAAACAGTCATCTAGGAGGATTTAAAAAAATTATTTTCCTGATAAGATTAGCATAAATATTTGGGTATCTCAGGTGAAAAGGTAAGCTGAAACATGAAAACAGCCTGTTTGAATTCTGACTGCAGGGTGAAATTGCTTCAATTTAGTTTTAATTGCTAAGAGTACATTTTATAAATCCTTGAAGGTCTCAGACGTAATAATATGGAACATTTTGAAGCCAAGATGCTTAGGGCAAAAGAAATTAAATTTTTCAGAGTAAGAAAAACACGGAGCAATTATTATATTAAATAACAGCCCATACTTAATCTGTCATTGGTAGCAATGAGGAAACTCCAGAAGCTTATATACAACCAGTTTCACACCCCACTCAAGACAAGAAAACATTTCTTTTTTACCCCTATATGTTTAAGATCAGACCTCAAAATCCAGAGCTTACCATGAATACCAACGGAATGAGAACATCAAATATTTCAAGTCTTTAGATAGCAAAACATTTTTCTCTATATTGTCTATTTATACCCTTTGAGCTGTGCACTACATAATTCCATGTCACTAATGCTTGCCATGGTTTTTTTTCCTCAAGGGGATTACATTTCCACACTAATGATATCATCAGAAAGTTTATCTATGCCCATCCAAGATGCCTTAATCATTTTAATCATTTCCTGGATTAACAGCTGGCAAAGTCTGCCAAATGCAGTGTCTTAGATCTCAAGAAATCTCAGTGCACAAGCCACCAGACACGATGACTGTGACAGTTCTGTGAAGTTTAATCACGATAGAGCTACAACCACCAGATACTCCCAAACCACTTCTGATAAATTCTGACTTCTTAATGTGCACCGACGTATTTTAACCCTGCCATCACAAGGATGAATGATCCTTGTACTTGTACTGTTACTGCACATTTTGCTTCCCCCAAAAAAGGAAATCTTGGGAACAGCTTCTCCAAACAGTATGCCTAAAAGTTCCAAAATCGAGATAAAAAACTATCCCCAGAAACCCAGAAAGCAAAACCAGCTAAAGCAGATTGCACATCTTTAGAGAACAGGTGGTTTCCTTCCATGCTCTCCTTACAAACATATTTATCCTGTGCTAAGGGTACAGAGTGTAGCAAGACAAATTACTACAAGCCCAGGCTCCAGACATAGGAATAAAAGCTGCTTAAATAGAATTGTGTATTCTGAAAATGCAAGTCAATTTTTATGACAGTATGTTTTCAAAATACTACAGTAAAGAGTATTTATGAGATAACTATAAATTATAGGTCACTTAGAACCTACAGGAAAACTCCCACAGAGGCAGATCTCCTCTAAAGCAAATGCATGTTCTGCACTCAGGGTATGTATCTTTATGTCTTCATAATTTATATTTTTAATTCATCATAATATTATCTGTTTTAGAAACCTTCCTTGAGCAAAAGCTATGCACAGCTGGTGAATGAAATGTCATAAAATTCTTGCCCTCTGAAAATAGCTGACAGAGTGAAATAGCTAATGATGCCTGAGGTGCCTGTGTGTCACCATTAACACTGAGCTAGTCCATTCCATTTCAACAAATCATGCTTTTAAAAAAGAATTTTAAAATGCCAACGAGATAGTTGTTTGACAAATCATAAGGGGGGAAAAGAAAAAAAGCACATCTCACGCCTCTGCATTGTTTATATCTCTATCATTTAAAACTACACATTAACAAACATCATTAACATGCTGACAGTGGTGTGATTTAGTGATAAAGACAGAAAATGTTAACAAGCAAGGAGAGATACTTTTAATAATTTGTAATTATCTTAACATTTTACTATGATCATATCAGCCACCCTCAGTAACAAGTGGCAAAGGAATTCAGTTTGTTTCTGCCATGATGTTCCCAGTTTGGGCTCCCTTCAACAGGGCCAGAAACCTTTGTAGGTAGGTAGTGCTTAGAGACAATTTGCAGGAGTTAAAAGCTCCTGCTGGACTGCAGTTCAGCTTAGACCAAGGCTTGTAAGCAGGTTGCAAGCCACCTATTGACATTTTCCTACCTGAAGATTTTACCAACAGGGAGCATTCCAGCTGCTGAGCTCCTTCAAGTCTCCTGTACCACATCAAAGGATGTGCTCTGAGAAACTCCCACCTATGGTCTATGCACAGATACACACAATTTGTAACAAATAGCCAGGAAAATATTTAAGACTTGTTAGACATTTTGGACAGAATATTATTCCAAATAATTGTCTTGGTTCTATGGACTTCATGTTATAGATTCAGTTTCATATTATTGCTATGGAAAAAACACAAAATGTTTAATAATTGCAATTTTATCTTCCCACATTTTGTTGATTCAGCCTTTGTTTTATGACACAGTTCCTGTGGAGGCACTCACACTCACACTGGCTGCTGATTTGGATTTCATGCTGACTAAACAGCAGCCTATTACATACACAAGGAAATCCACAGCACTGCATGAATGGAGCTGGTAAAAACTGTTTCCTTGAGGCTCGAGACACACAACACGACTCTGTGTTGTAATAAACACATCATGTTGTTACAGCAAGACAGGATGTGTGACACATCTCTGCTCAGCCATAGCATAAGCAACTTCTAAAACTGAGACATTTGCTGGCACTACGAATACCAACACTGTGAGACACAACAGTTCTCTGACAACAAGCAGAGCAAAATTAATCTCTTGTAAAATGGGCATAAAATGCCACTTATGTGAGAACTAAGTTGTGGTAAAAGGTTTAACACTTGGCACAGCAGATGTGACACTGCTACATCAGAGTAAAAATATTTTCCCTAGTCTTGTTTCACATGTCCAGGTATACCAGAAAGGGACAAAGATAAGACAGAGTTTAGATGAATAAACAGGTAAGATATTAAAAGCCTGAATATTAAAAAACTAATTTATTATTTAAACATATACAGATGGTAGAATGCAATGCCATCAGCATTTTTTAGTAGAGTCACTATTCAAGTCAGCAAAATGTACTGTATTTAAACAAGTGGGTGCCTGTACATAAACATTTGCCATTGCAGTCAGCTTTCTCTGCATCAGAAACACAGAGATCAAAGGCAGAGCAGCTACTCTGTGTGTAACACATGGCACGTGCACAGAAAGAAACCTACTCATAATTGCATCTGAAATACAAATCACACTCAACCATTTGCCAGAGCAAAGTATATTTGGCTCTATTTGGCAAATAATTGCAATATTTGGCTAATCAGGTGTGCTGAGGCTGCACACTTGATTAGCCAAATATTGCAAACAGTATTTAGTTGTCCAGCATCTATGCTCCTGCCAGTCTGGTTAACACACTTTTGGCAGACTTGACAAACATTTTAATGCACTCATTTTTTTTTTAAAAGTATATTTATATTAACAAGTGCAAAGAAAGTTGTGGGTTTGTTTTGTAAGGATTCTTGATTTATATGCATGGAGGAAGCCCTGTTGGAAAAACCTGCTGAATGGAGGAGATACACAGATTTTATACCCTACCCTCATGAAAATTAAGTAAAAGCGTGTGCAGTAAATGCAGCTGTTAGATATTGATCAGAGTTAACAAGAGACTGAAACCTATCAAAAATTTTTATGCAGAAAAATGAAGTTCTACAATATTTTATTCTGCCCTGAAATATATTAAACACTATCTTCTAGTTTCCTATTTCATTTGATCTTCACAGACTTCCACCTTTTTAGGGACAGCATACTAATCTACACAAGAAGCACCTTTTTTCCAAACCAATAAAAAGGGGTAAAAATTACTTTTAGGTTTTTAATAGAATTATTATAAAGAATTATTATAAAACACATCTTTTTCTCCTCTTATACTGCCTGCTGGGATGTTTGTTTCTCCCTCAGTCAAGTATCTAATGAAGATTATAGTCTCAATTCATACAATGTCATTGGAAGAGCTGAAGTTTTGTATAAAGTTTGAGCAGATCTGTTCATTCTATTAATTACTCTGCTGTTATTAAGGCAGTTTATGCTTATGGATAAGAGGGTCAAAAAGTACAATTTAAGCAGAAAGATACAGAGAAATAACTAAGAATGCTCACATAAAAACAAATCATGATGCAAGCCTATTGTTCCACTGCTAAATGTTAATACAATTTCAGTTTGGGAGCTTCACCTCTTCACTGTACCTGCAATTTCAAACCATTTCTACCTTTTCTGTCTGTCTTATATAATCTTTCTCTCCTCCTTACAGTGCATTTGCAGTTTCAGAATGATCTAGCTAGCAATGCAAGCATTAACATTTCTTTAAATTCAAATAAAAACATAAGCAAAAGTGCAGAATTACAGTTTTAGAATAAAGGGTAACATACGTACTTTTTCCTCCAATTGTTCTCAAATGTCATAGCATTTTGAAATTCATTGAAAAATACAGAGTAGCAAACCCAGTGAAGTTGAAATTGAAAATGTCTGAAAATTTACAATAAAAGACTTTTCTTTATTCATTTTCTAACCACAATCAGTACAAAAATTTTAGAATTTGGGATAGCAGAAACATATACTCAACTAGTCATAGCCTGATATTCCATATTAACAATAATAGTTTTGAATAGAATTTCAAAAGCATTTGGAATAAAACAGGTTATTCTCCAAACTCAGCCACATTGTGGGAAATCTCTGTCCATCAAGAACCTTGTCCTGCCTCATGATGTTCCTGCTTTCCTCCTTTGGTTAAAGGAGGTGCATTAGGAAGCTGTAGATCCCTGGGACTCAGATTTCACTGGGTTCTGCTGTCCTGCTGGCTTCAGTAGGAATAGCTTGTAGCAGTAAAGTCACATGAATTCTTTGCAACTTTTAGTTTGAGAGAAGCCAACATTGCAATTCAGCATGTATATTGTGAATACTCATGTTAATGTCTTCCACTTTTCCCTGTATAATATTAGAATGAACAAATAACCTACTAAAATTTATAAAGTAATATCAATGTTCATTTTTAAGGTATGAGACTTCTCTGAAGAAACTCATGGGTTTGAGGCTGAAATACCTTGTACTAAAACTTCTGTAAAAAAAACAAAACAAAAACAAAACAAAAAACCCCCACAACATTCCATTTGTCTTCTAACATGCACTTGCCACAAAATATTTTCTTGTATGTTGAACCAGAGTTATCTGAAAGGAAAGAAATTAATACTTCTGTAAGTATATGCAACACTATTTTCAGACACGGGAGATGGAAGTGTCTGTGCTTTCAGTAGACTGTAAAACTTCATCCAAATGCCTCACTGGATGTGCAATCATACAATTTGTGGCATTTTATGCATTAAAATCATTAAACTACTAAATTAATAGCAAGTAAATAACATGGCTAAAGGGAAAAACTACGAGGAATGGTTAGCAAGTGTACCTGGTGCTATACTCTGGATGTGCAAGTCTTATTCATCTGCTGTACAAAAATTGCCTCAAAAGTTGTGAAAGAGAAAACTAACAATTGCTCACCGTGACACAAAAGACATGGCTCTGAAATGCATTTAACTCTGATTACATCTGGGTATTTGCAGATCAGACAGAGTTGAGAGAGAATTAGACTAATTCAGTACTAAATTTAGCCTTCATCTGACATAGACAAATATAATTTATTCCAGCATCAATTGTATAGGACACGGCCAACCAAGGAACCTGTGAGCACTGCACTGCAAACTGAGCCCTGAATGGCAACAAAACTTTGTCTGCAAAGTATTTTTTCATCTTTCCATACCCAGAGCATTATGTCAAATTACTTTTATTATAAATCTCTCCAGTTTTTACCACGTTTTTTACTATGAAGCTTACATAAATGCAGGTTAACTGAACTAGTTCAAAAATGTCACACTTCTTCTAAAGACAAACAGTTTTATTTGTTGTCATCCTCTCATCTTCAGACTCTTCTCAACCACATTGCCAAGATACATTCTCTTGTTATTTCAGCCACTGATTATTTACCCCTCTGACAAGTAAGAAATTCACTTACAAGCCTCAGGACAGTAAACCAGAGAAGCTAAACTCATGAATTAATATCTGATCCAGCTGAAACTTTACTTCATGTTGCTGAGACAGCTGGTGTGCTGTGACCAGCCCTTATTACAGCAGCCACAATTATTTCACTCATTCCTAGAGCCCCTGTGCTGCTGCAGTGTCCAGCTGTTCTCTCTCCTGCTGTATTTCCACTGCAGACTTCTGGGGCTGCAATGGTCTTCCATTGCCCACCATGTAACTACACACAATTGAACTCTGAGATGTTCTAAAACAAAGTAAAAATTACTTAATAAAATGCACACAGTGCGAGAAGTTTGATTTTTTGTTCTCCCTCAGATTTGTTGCCAGTATTGTTATTTATATTACAGAAATTATAAAAACACTAGACTTCTTAGCCTAGTGGATAAATAAATTACTTTAGTTTGTGTCAAGAGGGCAATCATTTTGTCCTATCATTTTGAAAGGAAAAAACACGTGTCACATGTCAGGGAAACAGAAGTGGAGTCCAGAGACATCTCAGAGTTTGAATTTTGACTTGTAAAAACATAAAAAAGTGAAAATGCAAGAATTAAATACTTTATATTTCTAGGACACTGTACCACTACTGAATTAATAATCTCCTGGGTACAAATAGGGAAAAAAACCCCAAGTCTGCGTAGGGGAAAAAGACAGCAATCCCAATGTTAACTTGATCTTTTCTGTTAGAACTCCTTTTGTTTGCTGCCAAAGCTGTTGCTATACTCAAAGGACAAGAAAACAGTCTATAGAGTTCTTGTTTTCCCCGAGATACTTTGTGTTTGTAACATGGGAAAAGCCTTTCCTTTCACTTTCTTGGATTATCAGAAGCATTTTACTTTGTTACCTTACCAAAGCTGACACTGGAAGCTGAAAACCGCAGAGCTCTTGGGCAGTGGCCCCTGAGATCATAACCAACATCATCAGCACTGCCACCAAAGGGTGCAAACATTTGGGAGAGACCAGGGCAGCTAAAAAGGGCAGGCAGAGCCCAGAGTCACCCAGAAGAGGCAGCACAGTAATTTTAATGCCCAGGTAACATCCCAGCCATCTGTTTTTCTAGGCTGCTCACCCCCTCAAGTCACGGCTCACCAAGAGCACCCCCAAAGATGAAGTGCTCACAACCAGAGCAGCCCTTCAGATCCACCCATCCCCAAGGATGTTTCAACTGGAAACACAAGAAGCTCTTCGAGGCTTTGTCTTTAAAAAACGGAAAACAAAAACCCTCAGAGGAGTAACAAATGAACAAGTCATGCTAAAGAAAACAATCTGACAAAGTCAAGCATTTGTAAACTAAAAGAAGCTCGATTTACAGTTTCAAAAGCAAAAACATTTCAGCTTGCATGTACAAACACTCTATAATGTAAACTTCACTTTCTTCATGAGATCAGTGGCTTCCAGTGCACAGGATGGTCTCTCAGTCTCACAAATTAAGGTTTCAAATGTGCAATTTTGCAATTGTGATGATGGTTTTTATGCAAAATTATTATATTTAATTGCTATTTTATTTCTATTCAGTTCTAATGTTTTACATCAAGGAAACATTTCTATGGATGCAGCAACATTTTATAACTCCAGATGTAGATCTGAATCATTAACTGAACCTCAGAACACCAGACACGAACTCCAACAGCTGAAACAGTGTGAATAAAAGCAAAAGCTGCATCCTATGCATTCCTATAAACCTCTTAAGAAAATACACCCATAAAATGACTTGCCTTTGCATCTTTGGTTTGAAAAAGAACTGCTTAGTGTTTTGATTCTACTCTCTGAGATCATCTCCCACAATCAATTGTGACTTTCACAAAAAAGAGCCTTCGACAACCTGTGTGAAGGTAAAGGGCTTGTATCTTCAGTTTCAGAAGACAATATGCACAACTAATCCAAGAATGCAGAAGTGGCAAAAAAATGTCTCTGCCTCTCTAATCCAACACTTAATGTGCAACCTGACAGTGATTTGTTTTCTGGGTGCAGTCTCCCAGTTGTGTCAAATAGATTTGTGCTGATAGGACTGCAGAAAATGCAACTTGAAGCTGTTATACTCGTACAATACCACAGGAAATGCCAACAAAGGTTCTTTGGCAAGTATTGGGGCTCTCTAGGTACTTTTGTAGAAAGCAGAGGTTTAGAGATTTCCATCCCACTGACAAACTGACAGAGAAAATCAGCTACAGTGATTTTATTACCTAAACTAAAGCAGAAATCTCTGTGTTAATGAGATACATTTGGGAACTCAGGGTCAAACCCTATGATGGTTACCACAGTGAAAAGATATGAAACATCACAAAGCACTTGAGGGGAGTTGCTCACAACATTAATTTTTAGCCTGGCAGAATAATACTCATTATAAGATCCCACAGATGAAAACTAATGTACTGTGAATTTTATACCACTTCATTATAATTCAAATGACTTTTTCTTCCTTCTTACATTTTCATTGTTTGATAAACTAAAATACCTCTGCTCCTTTTGTAAAACAGAGGAATAGGAGCAAACGTTCATCAAATAGCATATTAAATAGGCAATATTCCTCAACTAGATATGTTTGAATATTATTGAACTATGTTCTGTCACAGAATTGTCATTTCATATCAAAATACGACTTAAAGAGCAAGGCAAAGAAAAAATCAAAAGGCAAATCTAAAGGGGAAGTAAAATCAAATCTTTTGCATTAGTCACACACTGTTTCAAGAACCTTATGGTGGGGTGTGGGTTGGAAAGGACATTTAAGATAATCTTGTTCCAACCCCCTGTCACAGGCAGGGACGGCTTCCCCTATCCCAGGTTGCTCCAAGCCCTGTCCAACCTGGCCTGGAACCCCTCCAGGGCTGGGGCATTCCCAGCTTCCCTGGGCAGCCCATGCCAGGGCCTCATCACCCTCACAGGGAAGCATTTTCTCCCATTAAAACTGATCTTCATTAAAACCTTCATAACGACACTCTCCAGCTTTTGAGGATTTGAAAATAAATGTTATGTCTTCCCTGTGACATAAGCACATTAAATACTTCATGTCACACCCAACATTTTTGTAAACCACTAGTAAATAATTAGCACAATTTACAGAATTTTTTGCATTTTACCCAAATTCACAGACTATTGTACTGGATCAAGCACTTCTGGACACTCAGTATTTTCTCAGCACCTCCCTTTTGTCACGATAAAAAGTCAGTTTTGCTGCTGTTCACAAACTAAAGAGAGATTTGAAGTATTGGTGTCTTTTCTCTTGAGACCTTAGTCCCAATGTACGCTGCAGGCTACCACCATTTTTTTTTATTATTTTATAATCATAAAATGAGTCTGACAAACTATTTTCCAATGTCTATTTGCACAATCTCATGACATTTTCTTTGAAGAATTTAAGATGTACTGAGTTTCTCGCAGTGCTACTGTAGCAAAAGATGTTTTATTATGAGAAATACTATTACTGTTTATGTATCACAGCACAGAATGGATATTTTCTTTAATCTCACAACTTGAAATCCTTAATCTGCTATTACTTTCTGCTTTACCATGTTTACTGGAAGTTCTGGGATTTTCTGCACAAAAATAATGTCTTTCGTACCTCTTCAGCTGCACACAGTAAGTTTTTCCCTTGTTTTTCAGAAAGTAGCTTGGAGCCATAAATATAAAATAAATTTACAAATGAAACAAAATATAACATCCCACAACTATGTGTTTGTTTCCACAAAGATTTCAAGTAGGTCAAAGCCTTTTAAGAGACCACTAGCAACTCAATTTTCTTCCAGCCTTAGAGTCTCTCTGAGTGCTTTTCTATCAAAGGATCTGGCCTGGTTCCTGGTCTGCAATATTAGATTCAGCATTTTAAAATAATTTGTAATGCTTCCTCAAAGATTTGCAGTTCAGCATTCCCATTGCACATTCCAAATTGGCCTCCAAGTTGCAGGCTCTCCAACCAGCTCCCTCTCCCCAGCATCATCTCTGCTCCAAGGGCCAATGGTCCCTGCTGGGCCAGCAGGGAGGGTCCCCTGCCAGCACCACTGCCCCTCCTACGAGCTGGGACACAGCTCCTGGAGACAGAAGATGGCTCCTTTCAGGAAAGCCAGGGGCTAAAAGCAGCTCTGCTACCCTCACTGCACAGGGGGCCCTGAGTGGAGGCATGGGATGGTTTCAGCAAAGAGCTCATGATCTCCAGACGAACCCAAGGCAACATTCAGAGGGACCACCTCCCTTTAGTGAAATCTATAGAGAGAAGATTACACTGTCAGAGTACATCAGAGCCTCCTCATAACAATCTAGATTAAGAACACTTCAGTCATTTTGGAAGAGTGACTCAGTAACTCTGATGCTCTCAAGAGCTGGGGGTCAAACACTCTTTAAAAAGCAGCTGAAGCCCCTGTTCTGGCTCACATATTCAGGGGAAGGAGGACGTTTGCCTCCATTTTCTGGATGAAAATAAGGGGCAGAACATGCAATAGAGAGGAAAAGCACTCTGCAAAGATAGCTAAAGAGGGTCTAGGGCAGGAATTATCCAGGAGGATAAAGCCCAGGGCAGGGGAAAACATAGAGAGGATGGAAGAGCAGAGGAACGAGGCAATGCCAATGCCAACCAAAACCCCAGGCAGGTGCCTGCCCTGTCTGCCTGCCCTGCAAACCTCCTGAGCCCTCTGCAACCATGTGTCCCTGGCTCCTCCTTCCCACAGCTGACTGGAAATGCACTGGCCCGAGAAACAGCATGATCTGTGCCCTGCCTTGGCGGTGTCTGCTTGTGAGGGACAAAGAAACACATGGAGAAAGCATTGAAGCTCCAGTGCCTGGTTGCTGAAGTGTCCAGGGGTGAAGCTCTCTGGGCTGCCAGCACTCCCTGCTTTGGAGGCTGCGCTGTGGCAGCTTCTGTCAGACACAGGCAGCAAAGGGACACTTCTGAAAGCATCATCCTCTAAAAACTCCTTTTTTAAGAACGTCTTTTTCCTGCAAATTCTTGAAAATGGCTTTGTTTCAATGGAAATACCAGACAGTGACACAAAACCCTTTAAAATATGCTGACCGTGTCATGATCTTCATTTGCATATTAATAGATCTCCCTCTCTCTCAAGGGATTAATTGCCTTCCCAACAGAACCCTGCAATCCCATTTATTCAGGTTTATCCCGGCTCTGGGTTGGGGGTGGGGATGGACACTGCATTGACTGCAATTTTACTGTTTCAGAATGTGGAATTTCTCAGTATTTACATTTTCTGAAAAACTTTTCATTAATCACAGGCAGTATGAAATAGAGATAGATCTTTTAAACCAAGCTTATCCAATTCAACACTGGTTTATATTCTGCAAGTATTCAATTTATGATTTTCAAACGGGATGGCAAATTAAAACATTTGACTATAGAATTCTACACAGTAGATAAATAACACATTAAAAAGTAATTGATATACAATATTATAACTGTGGAAAACTAGAAACTTGCATGCAGTGATAATCCAGAACTCCTTCCTTTGCAGAAAGGGAATTCTATTGAGGCAATACAACACCAGGTTATTCTTTCACACAGGCTATCCTCAACTAACACGTGATTAATGAAGCCAAATGTCTGTAGTCTTTTCTACAATAAGTAAGAAAAATATTTTAAAGCATCCTCACAATATACTGTGATTGGATTTACCTAAATACACAATAAAATCCATTTGTATCAGATATCTGGCAATCATGGAACTTAAACATGGCTTCAACTAAAAAAAGAAAAACTATCTAACATACCCAGCATTCATGTGACTAGAGCTCAACAGGAAATATGACAAAGGGGACAGGGAATTTCTCATTTATTTCAGTGACCTGCAATACAAGAATGCACTTTACACATTGCAGATTCAAAAAAAATCTCTCGCAGTGATTACCTATTTAACTTTTCCCCTAAAATGGATCAATAGGGTGAGGAGGACAGAGTCAAGCCCCATTTCCGAGTAGACACCAAAACATTTTCTATCTGAACTATTCTATTTACCTTCCAGATATTCCAAAATTCGTTGGAAAATGTGTATTCTTTTCTATTTACAATCTTTTTTTTCCCAAAGTATTTTCCCCACTCAGTCTTCTGGTTCATACATTCTGTAAATAGATTTTATACTAGTTGAAACACTTTTCAAAAGACACAGGAGGAATTTCTTGAACACTGTACTTGGCACAGCTGGGAATACATTGTCTTTAATGACATTCATCCCAGTGCTTTTTGAGCCCAAGGATATGCAGAAAATAATAGCAGAAAGTAGTTTCATAAAACATCACCACTGTAATTACCATATCTTTATCTTGCACTACTGCTGTTCCAAAGCCTCTGTTTCTGCTACTCAGTGCATTTCAGAGGAAGCAGATAGTTACAACAAATTCTCTGCTTTTGCTGTTCTGATGTTATCAGTGATCACCTTTGACAGACATAATAACAAAAACCTAAGGCTTAAATCAGCTAATAAGGAAAGCTCAGTTGTGATGCACTGTGTTTTTCTCACATAGAACAGGGCAAAAATATTTCAGGGGATAAAAGAAATAAGTATACAAAGAGAACATTATTCAAGATTCTAAATGTAATTCCAGCAGGCTCCATGGAAAGCTCTGCAGGACTTTCCATTTAGACCAAGGTTGTCCTGTGTGGATGAAGGGCCAAAGACACCTTCACAGCATTTCAGGAAAAGAAGGCTTGCTTCTCCTATGTGGGAAAATCAGGTCAAGTCAGATATCCTAAATATAATCCATTTTGTGAGCAAAAGGGTGCGAAATGCTTTCTTTAAACACTAACTACTACTAATCCCAGCTTTAAAAAACCTATTTTCTACATGCAAAACTGGGTAAAAAGTAATGTGTTGAGATCAAGTTACACAACCAGGTGGTTAGGATAGTTTTACATTATATTGAGAGGATATTTGTGCTAATACATTTATATAACAATTGCAAGTTTATGTACTGTGCAAATCTGATCATCAGGACTATTGATTCTGCACCTTTTCTCTAATTAGGTCCAATTGCCTCTGATTTCACTGATGGGAGGAGTCTGCATGTGGCCCAGTCACCTGGTTTGAAAGGGGACTGTGTGCCCACACCAGATTAAGCGGATTAAAAAGAAGGTTCTGGTTAAAGAAAGTATCTGGCTGATACTTCAATGTGTGTAATACAACAAAGTGCTCTGAACAGGATCCAGTATTGGTGTTTTAGCCCTGGAAATGGGTTTTATGCACTGATGAATCTCGAAATATTCTTAAATAAACTCTTTAGGAAAATAAGACAAATACATAGAAAATATGTTAACTGTAAACCACTACAAAAGACCATTTATTTACAACAGGTGTGACCCATACTACAAATACTGTGGGGGCTGTTTCCCTTGGTAAGGATGTAAAAAAATTGTATCAAGAGACTGCAAGCCAAATTCATACAGCCCTTTTGGCTTTATCACAATTATTGCTTTAGTGAAGCTTCAGAAACGCTTTAAGCTTCTGATCAAAAAAAAAAAAAAAAAAAGGATTATAAATCCTATTAAAATGGATTAAGGAAAGCATTGCACATTGCTAAAAATATCAAGCACAATTTAAGAAGATCTTCAAATGTTACCATTGCATCACACTGATAACATTTTAGCAAAAATGCAGTTGTGTTTCTATTAGAACACATTTTGCATGGACATGACAGTATTTTTTATTCATCCTACTGTCCCTACAAGCCTCCTTGCAGGTAGTGTTTTATCACCAGCAGCTTTTTTCTGCAGGTTTCAACCTGTTCCATAATAACACCTCAAAGAGATGTCTGATGTTAGAGGTCCAGCACTGCTCACTGGCACAGGGACCCACTTCTGCCTGGCATGGTGCTGGCCCTGCAGGTACAGCCAATTTTACATAGGGGCCTGTGAAAAGCTGAGCACACTGAGGAAAGCTGGGATGCCTGAGATGAATCTTCCTAAAAAGAATCGGGGTTTACATTTTTTTTTCTTTTGCACTTTTGTATTTACATAGAAATGAAGATATTCAATTATAAACCCCATAGGCAACTCTATAATAGGTTAATTTTGATGAAATCAATTCAAGACATATTAGGAAAGGACTTGTCTCTTCTTATTTCATGTTCCTGTTTCCCTTGATAGGTTGTGCTTGTTTTCCACACATATTTTCATCTGTATTAAACTACAGAGCACTTGATGTGTCTTACCAGAGTAAACTCTGTTTATATAGTACAAATACTTTTTTCAGGTATCTTAGATTTTTGGAGTTTAGGCTGAACTAAAACTTGCTTAATATTGTAATGGGTTCTGATTCTGAGAAAACAGATAGGTTTTCCAGAACTAGCACAGACCTTTGCAGTGACTGTAGTCTTCCAGTTACATCAGTCAGCTCCTAATCCATTTAGTCACTTGAAACATTTCTGATGAGGCCAATGAGACTGTTTATGCTCAGAAAATTGTGCATTTCCATGACTGTTTATGAAACAGGATTTAATACACAGCAGTCCAAATTTTCCTCTCATTGAAGAGAGGAAGCATTCCAAATACATCTAGAGGTTTGTTTACACTGGAACTTTGACATATTAAATTAAATTAATCGGGATCATAGAATATATGATACATGCAGTTATTTCATTGATGTATACTTTATACTTAGATAAAGTCAAAACACACATCAGCCCTTAAAAACAGCCAAAGGCAGGCCTTGCACCCTACAAAAATACACTGAGAGCAGCTAAAAGGTGAGAGCCATGAAACAGTGAGTTAGGAGAGCCACAGCCAGGCTGCCCTCAGTGCTGCTGCATTCTCAGGTTCTGCATGGGAACCATCCTTCCTGATGCTTGTTCCAACTTGTGCTTTAATATCAGATAAGGAAAATACTCAGTGTTTGCCAGAGCTACCCAATGCCCACTAACCAGTAGCACTTGCTTAGAAGTTTGAGGCATTAAGGACTGGGAGTAATAAAAAATCCAGAATATTTTTTCCCTGCAACAGCCAGCAGAAGCCACTACTGAAGCAGAACTTTGTCTAACTCATGTTTTGCTTCAACACTTTTTCTACCTAACACAGGAGAGGCAGAAGCAGGTCATTTGTTTCCCAAGGAAGGGAAAAATGACAAGGAAAAGGTTTTGCCACATGGACTGAGAGGAAGCTCATTCCTTTCTTAGGAAATGATGAAAGGAACACCAGGGAGACAAAGAGCTACTGCTGCCTGTGCTGCCAGCAGCCTCCATCATCCCCCCTGCACAGCAGCCAGTGGACACCACACCTGCAGGAAGCAAAGGGATGCTTGGGATTTTGGTGTCAGGCCTGAGCCAGTCTCCTATAAGCAGGTGGAAATCATCAAATATCTAGAAAAATAATTTGGCTTTTTATAAAATTAATTTTATGCTGCTCTATTGGTGAAACATCCTTGGAAAAGTGTTTTTTGAAAGCACCCAGTTCCCTTCATCTCCAAATCACTTCTATGCTAACACTGTTACAACAGGATGCTTCTAAAACCAATTTTTCCCCAGGATTTGGGGAACACTGAGAACTAAGTTCTAATTCCTGCAGTCAGCTCGGAATAACAGCTGGGTTGTGGCTGTGGGTGAGAGCTGCTGCTCAGCTCCAGGAGCTCCTGAATTGGGCTGAGACTCCTGAGCTGAGCAAACAAACACAGCCCTGATTATGGGCACAGGCAGGGAAAAGTCTGTTATCATCTGCAGACAGGCTCTTATCACCACTCCCATTAAAGCTCAGTAAACGGCTACCAATGATAAAATTACCAGTAATGAATTTTAAATGCGTTATTGATGTACTCGGGGGAGGCTGGGGGTGCAAAGATATTAACCCTTTGGGGTAAGCAGGAGTGCCAATAAACAGTATTCCACTACCTTAGGACGATTTTTCCATCTGAAATACTTGTTAGTTTGTTGCTAGACATCAATACCTGTGTTTCCAAACACACATCATGCTGGGTGTCTGCAACGTATTGTGAAATACAAGAAAGTTGAGGAAAATCAGCATCTCACGTCATCCTTGGTATATCACTAGATATGATTCCTGGGTTTTGGTCTTTTGGGGTTGTTGATTGGTTAGTTTGAGTTTGTTTTATTTTGGAGGTTGTTTTTTAGTGTGTGGTCAGCTTGTTTGGTTGGTTTTTTCAAGCTAGAGACGAGCTATCCAATTTCTTGCAGATATTTCTGTTGTTCTCAGCCACAAAATTTTTATTTGTCCTATTTCAAGCAAATGGCACATGGAGTTACTTTTTGTCTCGGCAACTAGGCTTCTACTAAAGCACAAGTTAACCATGTACAATAAATCACCATTTGTCTGAACCTGTAAATATTGATTAGTTTTACAAACTTAGTTTACAAACCTCACTGTAAGTATTCCTCTTTTGAATCATCATGCCCTCTGGGGTCCATCGCGTCACCATTTAGTTTTAAAATAATTTTCCAGATAATGTAACTTTTAAACATTTGAGTTTTCCCTCTAGATAAATCATTATTCTAATTGTTTATCAGAAAACTGCAGGCTGCCAGTGGATTAGGAGAAAACAAAAGGGACGTATTTAATTCCACTTGATAGAACTCAAAGGGGAAAATTTTGTATGAAAAACTATGCTTAACTTTTCTTCATAGGATAAAATTTAAACAGAATGAGTGGGGACATTTTCCAAACTAATTTTTATGACAAAATTCAAATTCTAATAAGCAAATAGTGAAATGTAACTAATTCTCTTGAAATACAGTATGGATTCCAAACTGACTTAGACTCAGAATATTTAATTTATAATGGGAATTTTCAGCTTTTTCTTACAGCTAAGTCTAGAGTGAAAATCTAGAAATCATTCTAGTTCATAGTTTTTATGAAATTAATGAAATTAGTTCAATGAAATTATAGAGACCGGTTTTTACTGTGTCAGGATACACAAAACTGTTGTTTGGAGAAGGCCATAAACCAAGGAAACTATACAGCTCCAAACCCCTTTTCAGTTTTTAAATGAGGCACATTTTAAATTAGGCACATCTGGCATGAAATTTAGTGAAACTTGGGACGATAGTATTCAACTGCATTTTTTATACTTTATATATACTGTAGTAACATTTTATATATACTGTATACTGTACAGTATATATACTGTAGTAACATTTTAACACCCCTCCTTCGAAGGTCATCATCAGAAATTTTTAAGCTGACACCTATTTCACTACTTGCCCCCACACCAGCCCTGCAATTACATCTGCCTTGAAAACAGAAATGAAGAAATTGCACAGAAAGCTGGCACAGAATCTCAGGCTTTGCTCCCTAAACAAGCAGATCAATCGACCATCACACCATTTGCAACTGAAATCCAGGGCTCTACCCATCACAGGGCTTTCAGCTCTTTTACTAACACTAATTACTACCTCACTACCACCAGCTTTTAACCCTGGCTGGCTGAATTTGCTTTTCAGGACTGATATGAAATGTTTTCTATAGCCTTGCAGATATTTTGGTCCCCATTGTATGTTAGTTCAGGGTTTGTAACTGTTCTTTTTAATCACATCTGAAATTCAAGTCCCTGCATTTCTGAAAAGATCACAGGGAATGAAAAAAATGGAATAGGTCAAGTGATGCGAATATGCTTGGACAAATCATTATCTGTTCTTCCCTTTTCCTTTGGTGAATGGGTACAGGAGAAATATAAATCATTGCTCAGCATGTTCTCAACCAGCTCGACTTGCACACAGGATTTGGCCAAACCACTCTGGGGATGCTTCCCTTAACTCCTTGGTTTATAGGGGGAAAAACCAAACAGACAGAAATTGGACCCATGTAGAAATTCATCCTAAAGTTGAATTAATTTAAATTAAAACTGTTTTTCTCCATTTGTCCTCACAGACTTAAGTGCCAAACATTTTGCACCAAATCCCTTTAATAGAACAAAATGCATATATTAACATTACTTATAAAAGCTTTCCTGAAAAAAATGTATAGCCTAAACTTGGACCTGAATTGTCCATTTGCCTTTACAGTAGAAAAAAACTTTCCAGAAAAAAAAAACCAAAACAAACAAACCACAGTTCTCATAATGCTTTATAAATAGAGGAAACAATTCAGAAAAACACTTGTCAGTAAAAGGTAACACAAAATAGTACTTCATTTTTCTTGCTGAATTTAAGAGAGAAGTAGGGGGGAGAGAAATTTCATCTGGTGCAAGAAAGAAGAAATGGTAACAGCTTTACAAAGTATCCCAGCTTTTAACAAAGTTGTCTGATTCTTAATTTCAAAAGAAAGACTGATGAGAAATATATGATGGCAGGAATGCATTATCCCTAAAATTTCCCAACCAATCTTTCTCCACCTTGCACAAATTCACTGTTTTCTCTTCAAGACCCAGAAATATGGGGAGTGGGAACTGGGCACATACTACAGAACAGTCTTGAATGCATTTCCAGCATTTCTCCATTCATACCTCTCAGTTCATCAAGGTATTCCATAAGGCACACACAAAGCATGGAGAAAATCTTCCTGGAATTAATTCTCCCCAAATCACATGACATCTCCATGTCTAAGAACTGCAATGATTTGCAGCATATTCAAATGTAATGCCCAAAAAACTGCAAACTAGTGAGCTTTGCTATCCCAACTGAGTGAAAAAATAATTGAGAAAATTTATCAAAATAAATATTAATTGCTCCAAAGATGCTCCATTTGGAATAAAGAAGTGGGCATTGTCTCTGTGAAAAATGCAGAATGAGACATTCACACATAACTGCCAGCATGGCTTTAAAACTGGTCCAGAAGTACTCTCAGAGCACAGGAAATTTCTTTTGCATGCTAAATAAACTGACAAAAGATGTATATGCCCACCTTGTCAGCATGTTCCTTGCTGCCAAAAGCCAGTCTGCTGTCAAATAGATTATGTTCATTTGGCCTTTGGGAATGGCAGCATCTTGGAATTTCAATTTCAAAATATAATTAGAAAAAGAAAAAAGAACTCCACAAACATTCAAATGGTTAGAGGAGGAATACCTTGTATAGAATACTTAATTCAGGTTCAGGTTTTTATATTTGGTGTTTTACTGGAAACCAGTGAAGCAGTTATGAGACTGGAACACACAAAATATCATGCCAGTAGTGCACACACTTGCTTTCCTCAGAAATCCAAATATTTCAGTAGAAAAGACATTGTGCATGTGAGGGCACAAGGTAAAATAACCAGCTTTAGCCACAAATCCACTCAGTTGAGAATAGCCACATATCATGGAACATATTTCCACTCACATATTCAGGAAATACTAGAAAGTGAAGTGTGATGGTTAAAGAAAAGTCGTAATAATCAAAAAGGTTTTTCCATACATACTCTGCTTTTCAGTTTCTCCATCTAGGTGACAACAGGACTACAAGGAATGTTATCTGATAATGCACTAATTTTTTATCTCAGAAAACAGAGATAAATGTTGAAATATATTTGAAAAAAACCCAAAAAACAAAAAAGCAGATGGCTTTAAGTGAATAACATTCACTTAACCAAACATTTTATTTCCTGTATCTTGAATAATTAACAAAAAAAGTGTTTACCAACAATTATATAACAGCTTTTATAGTAACGCAAGGAGGAGAAAAACATTTAGCACTGAGTCTCATAAATAATTCAAAAGGTCTAATTTACCATAATCATGTCTGGCATTTATCTTCAGTAAATAATGTATTAGGCATATACTGTGCACTCTTTCCTTCAGTAGCTACTCGAGAGCATTAGGTACAAACCCATCTGTGTTTAGCTCGGTAAATCAGGCCAGCTCTTGCATGCATAAAATGATTGCTGATGAAGCCATTTACCTATGCAATGGATAGAAATGACATCCTTTAATGTAAAATTAAATAAAAATTATAGAAACTGCAACACAGATGAGGGTTTTTTTGTGTACCATAAATATTCATATCTTCCCAACTGAGAAAGCATAACTCTGAAACCATAGGAACCACTCTAGGAAAAGAAGTTGGGTCTTCCACATTCAGTGTGCCATTGACAAGTTAATTTGCATAAGAGCAAATTAACATCTCAAAAGCCTTTTTTTTGCTAACATTTTCAAGAAATCACCCACCATTACACTGAAACCACTGCAGCTACCTTGGCACGACAGAAATGTGAGTTCTGGTGCTGTCCAGGCTCGGGGTGCTTTTGTTTGCTGCTTTGCCTAAAGCACCACTGTCCCAGCTCCTTCCACACTGACAGCTCCCAGTTCCCAACAAATGGCAGCATACACACAGCCATAGCCAGGCAATAAGTTTTCCTCCAAGTTTTCAAATATTTCCTATTTTTGCCTCTTAAATCTGAAATTATTTAAACTTCTGAAACTTGAACGTTTTCTAACAGAGAAGTTGAATTTGTCACAAATACATCTCTCCAGAATTAAGGAACACTCTGGTGCAAATACACTCAAACTGATCAGTCATTTCTGTGCCTTACCTGTCAGTAAGAATACAGAATATGGTGTACAATATGTGCAGAAAACAAGGATTACTGTTTTTACCGCTACTTTAGAGCTCATTTCCCAGTTTGTTTTTTTCTACTTCTTGCAATGTGTTTAACACATAATGAAAATAAACAGAATCCTTCCAAACCCTGGGCACTTTACCTCTTCATATGGATTTTTAGTGTTGTACATGCCTAGGGCTTTGTAATGCAATATTCACGTTCTGAAACATATGTGCTCAAATATAAAGTTTTATATTTATGATTCCACTGAAATCAAGATCATATTTTCTCACAGAAACCCAGGACATTAGGCAGCTAAATTAAGTGATCTAAAGTCACACACTTTAACAAGTGCTATCTTTGAGATCCCCAAGAAGCTTACATGAAGCTCACCATGGAGCACATTCAGTAGGACCTACTGTAATTTTCAATCACATTTATGTTAATTTGTTTAGATTATCTTTATTTCCTATGCAAGTATAACAAACACCAACACACACCACCCACAGCCATATCTATTCATTCACCTCCTAGCCTTGTTTCATCATTTCACCATTAAAAAGAAAGGTTTTTAGTTGTAAAAGCAGTTAGAATGTTTCACTTTAATTACAGCATATCTTCTTGTGTGATCCTTTTGTTAAGACTCATGTCCCAATTATCTCCTATGAAATGAACCAGCCTACAAGAATGATTTCAAGAACTGTTGCTTCTTTCATGTTACATCACTATACAAACCATCTAAATAATTAAAAAAAAAACCCAGTGAAAATTGTCAGAATAATTTTTCTTTTCTATTTACCTGTATGTTGAGAGATCATGAAAACATTAAACATCTGTGCTTTCCAAATGTCTCTCAGTTACTTCAAAGCTTAGGTGCAGACAGGTCACCTTAACCTGACTCCGACTGTAGAGAACAGGGCACCAGAAGTTGCTGAGCAAACCCCCAGTGACACAACAGCAGCTCAAGAGAAGGCAAAGCCCCAGTGGCAGCTCAGCAGGATGGGAAGGCTTTCCTTGCACAAGCTGTTCCAGTTACAAAAGGGATGCACAAACAAAGATGGCCTGACATCTACTTACCCTGACATTACCTTTCCCTATTTTTCCTGCTGCTCAGCACCATAGATTTTCCTTTTGACATCAAAGAAATAAAGTTTTGCAGGGCCAAAGCCAGAGTGTCCAGTGGGTTAATTCAGGTCAAGGAGACCTGAATTCAACCTGGTTAAATAGAAACCTGGGAACATTGGCATGTAATAGCCACCAGACAGACATGTTAAAATAAACCTCCCACCAACAGGAAAATCACTGTTTGCATTGGAAAGAAATTCTAATTATACTTGCTTACTGAAATCTTTAAGTCTCCATAAAACAACCACAGGAGGATATCTTTAAAATGGAAATACATATATTCAGCAGTAGAATAAATAAAGTCAATAATATGAACCTTCTTGTCTGTAATCATGCCTGCATCAAACACCATGAGAGAGCTGCACCCTCATTATGAAAGAAGGGCCCTCAAGAACACACAGCAGTGTATAAATACAGGTGCTCCAAAGGCTCTGAGAGCAAAGAGCACAAAGGTAATTTATGGGGATAGTGTTGAAGGCAATGCTGCTGGGCTGACACTGTGTAATTTAATCACACATAATGCCACAGCAAGGTTTGCATCGAAATATCTTTCAGCCATGAATCTCAACAGCACAAAAATCCCAGACAGCTGTTAGCAGTTCCTTAACACTTCCTTATTTGATTTCCCTCTAATTCTCAATGCCAATTTAGAAGCTGCATCTGAAGTTCAACAATTAGATTTCCACAGTTCAGAAAATACTTCCTGTGAAGTGTATATCTCATCTGAAGCTACTATTGTGAGCTGCAAGAACCTAAGCTAGTACATGTGAAACAATGCAAATTGTGTTTTTTTTCCATAATGGCTTTTCATTAAGTCAAAAGCCCATCCAGCTTCAGTCCCCTGACCAAAAAAGGAGTCACTTTCCCAGAGGAAATGCCTCCTGTCAGCTTGTCCAGTCCCCACAAAATCTAATTTCATGTGACTTTACCCCATACATGGAAACAACATGCACATAACCAGGTAGTTTGAACTAGGAAGGAGACACATAGAAATATAATTACTATATTAAACCTATTGTTTATTCATCACCTTAATACTACTTTCTGACTTCACTTAGTGTTTTTGTATAACAACTGGTTATAAATAAATGTGGTCTTAGAGTGGAGAGAGAGAAGTTAACACTTGAACGTAAGTTCTGAAACAGGAAAATATGTTAAAATGTCATTTCAGCAATTATCACAATATGCTTCCATGCATCTGCAAATGCTGCTGGAAATTAATCACATTAACAGTTCATTCAGTAAAATATTTAGTTCATATAACCAGAACTCATCAAACAGCTCTGCAGAATGGCACTGCAAAAAAACTATACATTCTAAATGAGATTGTTTGAGTGCTCCTTTTATCAAGAAATCCAATTTTATCTCTGTCTCATTTAATAAAAAGTTTTTGACAAATATTGTCAACATTTATTATATGTGTGAAATATAAAAAATAACCCAACTCTACCTTCTTGGCAAAGACAGAGCAGTAAATGAACTTAGAGGACTGATGCAGCAGTATTTAGTTGATATTTTGTGTTAAATGACAGCCTCAGACATACTGCCTGGTTGTCTTGGGAAAAACAACATTTAAATCAGACTGTATCAACAAATCTAATATGTGCAAAAAACATGCTCAAAACTAGTAACTTCAACATAAAAAGGGAGCAACAAGGATTCAGTGACATGTTACTAGATTTCTGAAAAAGGATAAGATACCAAGAAACACAATTTATGAATTAATGCTTGTGAGATACACACATAGATACTTTTTAGTTTGGAATATAACTCTTATTTTCTTTGTCAGCTTGATATATCTAAGTTTTCTGAAATGTTTGACAATAAATTTTCTTTAATAAATGCTTCGTTATAATCCTGAACTCCTGGAATTTCCATAGCAGGACAGTGACTGCTGAATTTCCTTATTCATGATAAATCTCAAGCTGTTTATGCCTTTTTAAGGGTTTATTCTCTGAGGGAAAAGTTCTTACATATAAATTGAGTTCTGATGAAAGAGTATCTACACCAATTTCATGATTTTAGAGTAAATTCTGAAAGTTGGTCAACTTCAAGATGAAGAATTAACACAGCAAGTAGATGGAATGCACTGGTTCTCTGTTCAAGCCCATCTCTTGTTTTAAGGGCAATGTCTCAAAATTTTTGATGGCTTAGGACTGGCAAAAAGGAAATATTTCCTTACTGCTTAGTAAATAGCCTAGAAGTAAATGCACTGGACAGGACAGCAATATCTGTCACACAAGCAAGGAACTCAAATGTGACTTTTACCTTTCTCACTGTGTCTTTTGAAGCATCAATTCCTCTTCCTGCTTTATCAAAAACCATTCACATTTCCCTTCTAAAGACTGCTTGATATTTAGAGGTAAACTTACATGCAGTCATAAACACAGTATTAATTGATTTGGACTCAATGTAGAGAGCTTCCATTCAAGTTACTGTTTTCTTTTATTACAATTCTTCAGATTGCTTAACATAAGATAAGAAAACCAGACCTAAAAGCCCTACAGGATTTAATTAATAATTTCAGTCATAATTTTTCTCTTCCTATGGTAACATTATTACCATATGGTGGTTTTAAAATAGCTATTTCACTTCAAAGTCTCCCATATAAAAAAAAAAAACAAAACACTATTTTATTTAGGTATTCATAAAACGGCACAGAAAAGGAAATATCCTAGTTTACACTTTTCCCCCAAAAGCAAGAGCAAATGCAGTTGGGACTGGAACAGATGCTGTGGTCTAGCCTTATTCAGTGCAGCTGTAATTATATAATTTTAGCAATTAATTCTGATTGAATGTTCAGTAATGATTGTACAGAAAGTGGCCTCATGCAATTCATTTCCTCTCTGCAGTGAAACATTGACATGGCAAAATTTGCTCTCAGCAGCCTAAAAAAAGGACAAGAATTCCTGAAGACTCTTTAGGATTCAAGAAGACTCTTTAGGATTCAAGTGATAATTTGAAAAGTCCAAGCAAAGTAGCAGGCAAGGTTTCCACTTAAAGCCTGTTGAAAAAGAAGGAATGGCAGAGTACAGCTCTCTTATGCATCAGGGTGAAAAAGAACTTTAGATTTCTGCCACAGCTCAGTGAGTTATCTATGAAAATGCAAGAGAAGGGTGAAGCAGATGAACTAAAGAGTTTAAATCTCCCTATCTGTTTAAGTCACTGATCATCCAAGTAAGTATGTCTTCTTTGTGTTTAAAACATCTGAAATGAATGAGAATTATTCCAGAGACAGGAATTAAGACAAAAGAATGACTTTCAAAAGTTAATGCTTGAGCAAAAGACATAAGGATAAAAGAAATACTATTTTGGAAATTATTCAATAATTTCATTAAGAGCTTTCAAATACATCTAGGATCAAGCCTATTTTATGTTTGAGATGCACTGCCTCTGCAGTGTTGAGGTTTGCTTTTTTTCACTTGCATTGAATCCATTAAGCTTTGATTTCAGACAGAAAGTTTCAGAAGTTACAGGAAGTAGGAATAAGACCCCCAAAAAAGTACCTGCCACGAAACTTCTTACAGAAACTTCTGTAAAAAACTGAAAATCAGGATGATGTCTGCCATCCAAGGTGACAATTTTCTAGGTACTTCAATCATAGAAATTCATTGCATAGATGTGCAAAGACTCTATCAGTGGGAACATATTCTTTAGATATTACACACCACTCCTGTCATTTGCAAGTGTATCCTTTTCATATTCTCAAACAATGAGAAACTTCCCAACTCTGGAAACAAGACAATCATCTTAAGGTTAGATGTGAGAAATCTCTGTGAAATCAGAGCCAAGCTCCCAAGGAAGGCCGTGAGGGGCAGCGACAGTCGGCGTGATTCATGTGTTCCCTGAGCAAGAACATTCCTCATCTATCATCCTTGCCTTTAGAAGTGTTTCTGAGTTAACTTGGCAACACTCACTTCTACTTGTCATCTCATCAAGTGAATGTTTAAGATTATAAAGCTCACAAAACCATATATATGAAGGTGAGCATATGTGCTCCTTCCCCACAGTGGTTTAAGTTTTCAGTCCCCAGTCTATGTTAACTTTGGTTGTAATGATTAATAGCACCACAATAATTGGTGTCCAGTGCCTATTCATCACAGGGGTTCCATTTCTTCATGGAATTCCTCTTTATGTAATGAATGTAGGACTTTCACATTGCTCCTGACAGCTTGATTAATGATGCTACAGTTAGTTTCTCACACAATAAGCACAGTATAAGAATTGTAGGTGTCAGTTCAGCCCAATTTCAAGTCAATTTACTGCTCTTCACCATTTGCAAAGGGTAAAAGAGGTGAGAAAGAGGTGTATGTATTGTAATATGCTCTTTTAAAATTAATTTCAGCTGTGTTTATTTCTGCTATTTCAGCTGTAAAGACAAAACACAAAGAAGCTACTGATTCCTAATCAGTTGAACAGTTTATTTAGAGCAACAGACTACAAGTTATGCTGGCTATGTAGCAAAGATTTACTATGACAGGTTATGTTTCTAATTTTCTTTTTAGCTGTTTTACAACAAAAAACAATAATTGAAAGCAATAAATAACAAGGAACTGAAGTGAAATGGCACAAGAGCAAACTTTCAGCCATGGAACCCTTAACTCATGAAACCTTTCATATGCTTCAGCATTCATAACTTAAAAGTGTAAATTCATTGTAGATGGGAAGCCCCCACATCTGGAGTTCAAATCTAACTGCATGTCCAGTTTTGTCAGTGAATCAGGCACTTCGTGGCATCTTCAGTTTTTCTGAGGTAAATTGATTTCTCTGGGCTAAGTAATTTTAATTGACCTTTCTAAATAGTCACACTAACAAATTATTTTTTCAGGGAATTTAAAACTAATTGAACTAACAAATATAATCAACAATGACACAGCAAATTACAGGAGGACCCAGCAGAAGAAAACAGTTTGCTGTGGTTGATATTGCTGTCAACTACCTGTTTTATTGTCTTCCTTTTGTGTGTATTGAAGACATCACATCCAGTTCAAGAGACAAGCACTGTAAATAAATCATTCCTTTAGCCTGGTGTGAGGAGATCAAAGATTCCTTCTCCTAGACTGGTACCAAAATTCACAACACTGAGCTCAAGTCACACACCATATTCAACAAGGAAATAACACACAAAACACACCTACAATGGAAAGCAAAACAGCCAGGTTATTTGCAAGAGCTCCAATGACACACCTGAAATAGTTCCTGTTCAGCACAGGAAGTTATGCCTACACTTCATCGCCCTGAAGCCACCACGATTTATGCTGTCACCCTAAATTAGCACAGACGAACAATGCATGCCTTATGTAGCCTACAATAATCATTATGGACACAAGAATAGTCACACTGGGTGAACACAACATTCACTGCTACAGCGTCCAGCAGCAGATGCTTAAATGCTATAAAGAGGAGATGTGGGTGTTAATATGCTCCACATATATTCTCCCAGGCATTAAAAACCTGTGATGCAAGAACTTCAAGATAAAAGTAGCATCTGCATCCACTTAATTTTTAATACTCTATGGTGAACCTTTCCTCTTAATTGCTTTTTGAACTTATTTATACTTTGGCATTTATAATATCCCACAACAATGAATTGCATAGATTAATTATGTCTAATGAAAACAGCATCTCCTTTATATCAAAACTTTTAACTGAATTTCATATGATGCTTTTTAACTCCTTTGTTAAAAGAAACTGAATAATTTCTTGATCATTTCTTCCTGTCATTGGTGATTTTTACAGAGCTTTCAAATTATCCTTTCTCTGCTTTTCTTTTCATTCCTATGTTGCTCTTAATTTCACCCTGCAATGGTGTTTTGTACACTTCAGTATACTAAAGATTTGCCTCTACTTTTTCTCATCCTCCTGCAACCTTTTTGGGATGGAAAATCAGCCCTGCATATTTTATTCAAGGTTTGAGTCCAACATGCATTAATAGTCTAGCATGATAATTGGTTTTATTCTGTTCCATTCCATTTCTTCCTGTCCTCTTTTTCAATTTGGACTTCCACTCTGCACAAAGCATGATTCTACAGGACCCAGCTGCACCACCAAATTCGCTGTTTTGCTGTAAAACTGAGATGTTTTTCATAAGAATGCAGAGATCAATTGACCACATCATTTGTTGAACTGAGCAGCACAAAGCTTGCAAGATTCAACTCAGGGTTAGAAAGCCAACACTGAGATTGAGCCAAACATAACTGCAATGTAGCACTGCACTATTCTGGTTTTTCAACAGACTCCTGGAACCTAAGAAACTGTAGCTATATGAATTAGGTCACACTGAATATATTAGGATATATTGGTGGATTGCAAAATTTCTATATTATTGTCCTTTCCAATTGTAGGGCATATAACCAACTGCACATTTAAAACTGCTCCTGGCCACATGAATATTATCCATTTAACTATATTTCTTGAGGGAGTTATTGCTTTCAAGAGTAATCTTAAGCTCACAAAAGAAAACCATTCGTCTTTTAAATCTTTCAAATTTAAGAATCCACTAAAATATACCATCCTAAGAAGAGTGCTGTTTCAATTCAATTTTTAAATATAAAATATGACAGATTTCAAAAATTAGAAGGGACAAAGTAATAGGAAGAGGTATTTTTAAGCTCATTTCAAATTCTTTCATCTTTTCATTCACTTACTCATGCAGCTGATGGAACTCACTCCACAATACCACTCAGTTGCTGGGCCTTATTTCCATTTCTATAGAGGCATATCTTGAATCCAGAAAAAAATAGCAAATGAAATAAAATATTACATAAAATAAGCCTGATTCTTTTCTGCACATGGTCAACATCTGAATGAATCTCACTTCTAGAGCAGACAATAAAGAAGAAATAAGAACTGATAATATGAACCTGGGACCAGAACAGGACAAAAGCACTATGATTATGACTGAATGCAGAATGTCTGATCTGTGCAAGCAGTGCCGTATTTCCATGGTACCACTCAAATAAGATGGCTGATACAGCCAAAGATGTGAGTCTGAAAACAGAGAGCAGTCCTGGGTAACTGCTGCTTTAAGCTGTACTGCTGTTCCAGTACCATGGACAATTCCCTGCTCTTTGCCAGAGATCACAAGTTAAAATACCAGAAAAAAAAAATGAAAACATTACATCAAGTGACTGGGGAAAAGGAAAATCAACACATTTTCTTTTTTAAATGAAAACAGTTTGGTTTAAGAAGGGCAAAAACAAAGTAACAAGTGATTGTCCTCAGAATTATTTAAATTGTGCAGGGCTTCTCAAAGTCTCAATCTGATGGCCTGCTCAGATTTCTCAGATGTTTCAGCTGCAACATTCTCTGCATACATGCCATTAAATGTTTAACCAGCTTTTGCCCTAGCAGAGATTTTCTCATTTTAATCAACCACTGCAAGTTTTATCAGCTTCTGATACACAACACAGAGAACAAAAATAGTGCAACTACATTTTGGAGAAGAATAATATTTTGGGGCAAATTCCCAATTGATGCAGAATAAGTTTTACGAAGTCCTACCACAGAAATACCTTTGGAGCTCTTTCTATCTTGAGGAGAACCACAGAAAAACCTCTTTGTAAACTGATCCCTAGCAGAGTTATCTGTACAATACAAAAGGTTGCTTTCATTAAAGTTTGCCCCACACTATCTGCAATCATTACAGTGTTTTCCTCAGATGGCCAAATTGTTTTAATTGTTATAGCAACATAGCTCAATCACTGTATCACACATCTGTCTTAAATATATATATATTCAGAAGGAATAGATTCCACTGACAAGTGAACAATACCAACCAACAGGATAACCCAGATGAACAGTCTGTATTCTGCCCTGCAATTTCAAGCAACATTTCCTATAATCTGCAGCCATCCATCTTCAACACCAGCAGCACAGTCATGTTTCTCTGGGTTCACCAATAACTATTAAGTGAAAACCTCTTTTCCTCCTGTAGTCCTATCCTGGAAGGGCTCTGACTTCGCAGCAAGTAGGAATCCTGAAGGGGAAAGTTTTTCCTAGCAGTAATAGTTTCCATCTTACAACAGAAATCACTATAGCAGGCCCATAACTCTCATTAGAATGGGGGGGGGTTTGGGGGTGATATTTATAAATCCCTACCCTGTGCTTCAAAAACAATTTTCTTCCCCTAAAATTCTACAGAAAACAAATTTAGTCCCACTGTTCCTTGAAAAAACTTATACCACTAACTTGCTCTATCATATGCACAACACCAGGCCTAGAGCAAACCAAAAGCTTCTTTCCAAGGAAGCTAAAACAGTAACTCCCAATTCATCTTGGCAGGCCTCTCAAGCTGTTCTGTGGAGATAGAATGTATACAGAAACAATACAAAAATTGCATTACAGAAATGGAATGGTATCCATTAGAGACAACTTTTCAAGGGAATGACATTTTGTGAAAAGCTGGAGTTTAATTATTAGATAACAGACCCTTCTTATACTCAAAATTATGAAATAGTGTGTCAGCTCACCATGGTGAAAGAAAACTTTATGGCTCAGTACAAAAGACAGCAAACAAATATGGCTAAGCCTGGCTCTGCAAATACAACTGATTGGAAAAGCCTGTCCCCAGTTTTGAGCCATGAGAAATGAGCTGAAACACCAGGCTGCTTTCCCAGAACTGATCCTACAGGACAGCTTTTAAGTTTAATCCTGTTTGAAGACTATAGCAGAGAACAGGAGAAAGGCTCTGCTTTATGCTTTTCAGACACCTTCCCTCAATTTTCAGAAAGTACTTTATAAACATTAATGTCCCCGTATTCACAAAACAGATAAGGAAAAAATTTAATAACCTTAAATAAATAACTTTTACAAAATCCTTCCAGCTGAAGCTGGTGTCCACTAACTGCAATCACTGCCAAAATGCCAGCCGAGAGATTTTCTATTTTTCTGTCTCAGGACAGAGTACATAATGACAAGAAGTAGCCAAGAAAGTGCATTCTTTGATGGGAGAGAAATAATGGATGGAGATGTGGGATATAGCACCATACTTGAACCTCTTATATCACATTTCCTACTCCTTACAAATAGAGAAACAAAAAAACCCCAGCCCTGCTCTTCAAACATTACTTTTTTTCCTCACATATTGAAAGACTGTAAGCTCAGAGTTCCTATTCCTTTATGCAGTTATTCCAGTACAGTTATAGACCCTGTAACTGAAAGACTCACACCATCATGAGTTTCAGAACTCATGAATTTAAATTATGTGAAAGACATTACACAGTTTGAGAGAAATTAAACTGCAAATAGAGAAAACACAAGACCTGCTAAATCCAAAATTATAATTTAAAACCAAAATAATCATAACTCTAAATTTAACTTTGTTTTAAAAGGCAACCTCTTGATTTAAATAAAAACCTCAGAAAAAGTTACTTTGAAAAGATATAACTATAAAATAATTAAAATTATACAGAGTAAATCACTTCTTTTAATGCAAAGCCTATCTGTTTGAAGACCTCCACTTTCAATTATCAGCCACATTAAGAAATCAATTATCTTATCAGAATTCCCCATCATACTTTAAATCAATAAGCATATCAGGTGCACATAACCCTAATTCATTCTTTCCTGAGAAAATTTTGAAAGTTGATAACGACCATGTCTAATTCTGTCTATGTCCATAGCTAAGCAACACACATAAATGTCAATAATCCTTTTCCTAACAGCTTGATTAACTCAGTAAACATTTAATTTTCAGAATCCAAGCTACAATGCTAGGGTAAACAAAGAGAACAATGAGTGTGTGTGGGGAAGTCCATTTGCTAACTAAACTCCAAAGTACCCTGGTGTGTGTGAGGATGAGGAAAAAAAAGGGGGGAAGATAGTCCTTCAGTCTCCCAAATTGTATGATATTAGCATTTACTTTGGGTACTACATAACAGGTGATCTAAACTAACACTCGAGCTGGCACTGTCTGCTTTCTGTTATTAATGACCATTACTGCATCCAGGCACTGCATTTTTAAGAAATAATGCTTGGCATCAGGACACTTTTCATTTTTTATTCACTGGTTTTCAAGGTTAACAGCTAATAACCCAGAATGAGATAAATAACACACTTTAGAATAATGGTATTGAGTGCAAAGTATAACAATTTAATGCTGAAATCCCTCATAGGATGTGTGGGTGAACGAACAGGATAAAAGAATCTTGCCCTGAGTGGTCCCTGAGACACACAGACACTCACGGTACCAAGAAGCAACTTGTCCAACCTTGGGCTTGCCCTTTGCAATAAAAGATGGTCAGTACAGACTCTTCATGCACAGAACTTGCATTCACCTCCCCACTTCAGATCATTTATGCAGTTGTTAACAGAGAAGGGCAATCCAGTGCTACTACCCTCAACAGCACAGCAAGGACTTAGAGCACCATTTATTTATTTGTGACTAGCTGAGCATGCTTTTTCAGTAATTAAAACCCAATAACATTTTACTCAAGCAAATTCTGAAAAAGTTGACAGAAAATTCAAAAGCCTGACGCAAGGAAGTCACATGATTTCTACTTACTTTACTTCTTGAAGTCCATAAGTGCTTCAAAAATGCTGCCACAACAAAATAGAGTGACAAAGTCCCATATTCAGCCACCCATGAGCTTGTCTTCTCTATTTAGTTCATCTTATCTATTGAATGCATTAAGTCAGAACCACGTCAAAGCAGACATTTCAAGAACTCTGCCTTATGAATTCCCCCAGTTCTCTCTGAAGAGTGAGAAGCTACACAACCCTAAAGGAGCTGCCCAATTTACATTCCACTTAGGATGATCTTGCTCCATTTTGCAACTGTGATGTATTTGAGCTATTTATATCAAGCAGCTTATTCACTAGCTTGTACATTACTAGCAGATACTTGTTTTCCTTCTTGCTTCATTACTATTTTTTCGTGAGATTGCTGGTAGCAGCACACGGTGATCCTGCTGAGAACACCCACATGCTCGCTGTTCTATGCAGTTGCTTCTGTAAAACACATAGACTTGCCTAAAATTCAGCTCAGGAAATAAATATTAACAAGTTGTCATTCTTAATTCCTGCCTTCAAGGGAATCTTAGAACATGGACTTGACAGCTCTCTAGTTATGCTACACTGAGATCCCTTTATGTAATATCACTTATTACTACTAGAACCTCTAACCAAAAAGGACAAAATAAGCATAATTTCTCTTTCCTGGGATATTAAAAGCAAATTTCCTTGTGCTCATACTTCTTCCAAATATGCAGGAATAGATCTGTAAAAAGAGGCCAGAAAGAAGATTCGTGTATATATTTTTTATCATTGCATAATAATTATCAGTCTACAAAGGCATTTTTAGTGAAGGAGCTGGTCTAGAATAGCTGGAGACTATAAAAGTCACTCTCTGGCTGATTCCACAGTTCATGTGGAAATATCTGGGCAACAACCAAGAACTCTTCACTCTATTTCTGCTCACGATGCCACCACTGAAGGGGATGAGCTCCCCAGCTGAGCCAGGTGAACTGCAATGCTGTGATTTGCTAATGGCTGCCATCCACAAGTAAAACTAATGAACGTAATGAAACCACACATATTCCCTGCTATTCACTGCATAAGTAATGGAAGTAATTACTTTCAATTTCTGGTCACTGCTAGCACAACATACAGGTCCTTGAAGATTGCAGACTCATTCTTATGCTGCATCAGCCTCACAGAGGAACGTGGGCACATTATCATTTGAAGAGGCCTAACAATGGTCGAGGGATATATTCAACTGCTACTTGTATATCTAATAGGCACATTGTACAGCATCAATAGATGAAATTGTTCACATGCTTTTCTGTGAATACAAATATACTACCACCAAGAATGTCAAACAAATTAGAGCTGAAATAACACTCGATACACAGAAAAATGAATAGGAAGGACGTGAACTACTCACAGAATAAAATGGACAAAGTAATAGAATTTGTAAATGTAAATCTGCATAGTGAGCTTTATACTTAAAGCCTCTAAAATTACTGGCAGCTGGGAGCACTACAGCATAAGTTTGCTTAGCTCCCCAGCAGTAGCAGAAAAGCACTATACTGCTGTTCATGAACTCCTCTGTAGACTCAGAACCAGCACCACTGGCATCTGCAGGGATAATGCAGAGCCCTCTTCAGCTGAAGGGTGTCTTGGTTTGAGGCAGGATTGGAGTAGAATTCTTTGAAGCTTTCAAAAGGACACAGAAATTCCTGAAAGAAAAGTGACTAATAAACACCACAGAAGTGATCAAAGGCATTGTTGGCTTTGTGGTTGACATAGCATTATGTGAGAGCATATGACAACTCTAAGTGGTTTAGAGCAGAATTATCTGCAGTGGCAAATTAAGATCAAATATGAAAGAAGTCTGCAGGGAAAGAGAGATTACCAAGTCAGAATCACACCAAGTGATATGTTAGCACGTGTACCACCCAAACCTCATTCCCCCTCCTCTTGTACTCCCCCTTTCTATTGACAATGCCCTATAATAACAATTCTTGTTCCTACAGAAAAAAATGGATGAGACTAATACTGGGTTTATTTCAGACTAAAATTTTTTGCTTCTTATCTGAACCCAAACTGCTCTCTGTAGCCAAGCCATAAACTTCCAAGGCTTTGCACTTGGTCATGAAGATACAGCCTAGGATCTTTGCATTGAATTAATCTATGGAAAGAGAGTGAGGAATTCAGTCTACCATGCAGAGAGTTTTCAGTAAGAAAAGATTTCTCTTCACATCTCTCAATGTTGGAACAAGTATTGAAAGTCTGAATCTTCAGTTATAAAACTCCTAAATATAATAGTGGAGCAGGACACAAAACTATCAGAGAATATAATTCAGGGAAATTAGGGCTTTAAAATTTGGAGAGTTTAAATTTGAATAACAGAAATAAAACATAAAAGCATTAGGTCACAAATGGAAGTTGGGTTCCCTCCTTTTGTATTCTACCTTTTTAAACAAATAGCTTTGAGAATAAAGGCAATGGATGGTAAGAAAAATCAATCCATAATTTTGTACAGATCAGAACACATGTACACGTTCAGGAACGATTTAACCTGAAAAACAGGTACTTTTCCAGATAATATTTGAGACACAATCACTGCACTTGACAGAGGGATGCCTAGTAGTAGTACCTGTCCTGCAGAACCAGTCATTTTGTGAGAGATCTTCCCCAGGATCTGGTTAAACCAATGCTCAAATAACTAATTTTAAAAATGGATTTGGCCTACGAAGTTCTAATAAAAGTTCTAAGATGCATCAAGGTTTTGGGATCTATGCATTTGGTTCAGCCTCAAGTATATGTTTTGTGAAACACTCTGACAAGCCAAAAGGTGTTCCAGTAACAAAAAGGAAAAACTTTCCAAGTCACACACAAGCATGCTAAGAATAAACCCTGGATTCTAATCTGGAAAATTAAAGGCCAGTGTATAAAAGTCAATAGTATTCAAAAGCCTGATCTGAATGGAAACTTTCTCTTTCAAATGAGCTTATCCACTTCATCCCATCGTAGTTTGCTCTCCAGATCATATGATGCTTTAGCATTGCAAACTTCGTTGATCAGTCTTTAGCACGCAAAATTACAGTTGATGTCTCCCTTTGAAGGACAACAAAAGTAACCCTGTAGAAATCTTTAAAAAACATCAAAAAGGTCTCCCAGCTATACCTTCTTAGGGTCTTACTCATGCTGCCATCCTGTGACAAAAAACAGTAAACGCAAGAAAAAAGTTCCACAGAAATATCCCAGACCATTATCAAAACACTTCTGAAATTCCTTCCCATTTTTTAGGCTTAGAAGAAAGTCTTGCATTAAACATAAAACTTCAAAATGTGATGCCTTAAAGGTGTGTGTAATTGCTTTACCATTTTCACAGTGAAAAACTGACACTTCTCCTGATCCCTATTACAGAAATTGCTACAAAAAGGAAGAAAAACTACTAAATAGGTCAAGCTAATAAAATCTCTTTATGGACTACATATGATTTATTTTTTTTGTCTGCTATAACAGTATAACAGGTAACATTCCCTTGAAACACCTTGCCTCGTGGCAGACTGTCAGGATATTAAAATGCTTCTCCTGATTTGACAAAATAAAGCACCCAAAACACATGAAATGAGAAGGAGCCTGAAAATCCCCG
>VYXF01006666.1:200714-273487 GCA_013397295.1 Polioptila caerulea
AAAAAAGGAAAAAAACCTACTAAATAGGTCAAGCTAATAAAATCTTTTTATGGACTACATATGATTTATTTTTTTTTGTCTGCTATAACAGTATAACAGGTAACACTCCCTTGAAACACCTTGCCTCGTGGCAGACTGTCAGGATATTAAAATGCTTCTCCTGATTTGACAAAATAAAGCACCCAAAACACATGAAAGGAGAAGGAGCCTGAAAATCCCCGTGCTAGGCTGAGCACCCCTGAGGACAGAAGCATATAAAGAGTCAAAGCTTAAACTGAATATCCTCAAGGTGTTTTAATTATTCCTAATGGTAATAAATCCCAGAAGGATAAGAGAGTTTCATGAGATTGGGTTGGTTATTCAGTGTTGACCAATTTAATTGTGTGAAACAGGACAAAAAAAATTTTTAAAGCATATGTCATAAATACAAAATGTTTAGGCAGCTGTAGGAATGCTGAAGGGTTTATTTTTAAAAGTTGAGTAGATCACCTAAAAATTCTGGCTTGCACATGGCACTGATTAGACAGAACTTTCTGAAGGGTCGAATCGTTTGCCTGAAAATCTTCATCCTCTTAGTTGGAAGAGGAGGGCAAATTATCCTCGGCAGCCCAAGCAGATTAATAAAATTGTAGAAAATGAAATATTGATCAGTCTGTACAAAGCAATATTTTGCCTGTTTGCAATTGCTTTAATTTTCTTGCTAATAACTATCTATTGCTTATTATTCCAACCAGATGAGAAATGCTCAGAGAAACACATAAGAGAAACAGAGAAGCACATAAGAGAGTGGAATCTGAATACAGGAGCTTTTCAGGCAGCTCACCTGCAAAGAAGCAGGGCTGAAGTGGGGGGAGGGTTTGTCATTAATTTGATTCCAGGTAGGAAGGGTTAAACTTAATAAAGTCCAGGTAAGGATCAGTTTATAAACATAGTGTGGCCTGGACTGAGAGCTGCACCCCAAAGTTTCCTTGCTGGGACTATTAGCCAGTACAACTAAGATGCCCAGCCCTCTGGCACTTTTGCAGTTTATCTTTAGTATCAGCCAACCAACTAAAAGTCAGCTGTTTACAAGAGGAATAGATTTACCTATGGTGAGAGGAAAAAATAAAAGGACTGAACTATGCCTAGACTAAGGGATCAACATCTACTGTTGTCTTACTGTGCTACCATTCCCAGTTCCAGAAGAGAAAAGCTGAGGAAATGAGCACCCAAGCAACACTGATCTTCAGAAACACATTTGTCTGTGTCTGACACACAATAAGCAGCACACATCAAAAATATGGGATACATCATTTAAAAATCCCCCTTTTATTAAAACTTTAATCTTAATTTTATTACAGTTTTAATCAAGATTTACTTCCCTTTGAGCAGTTGCTTTATATTCAGTTTCAAAAGCATTTGTGGCAGACTCCACAGAAGGCAGCTCAGCAGATTTGGGGCAAGACAGGGTCCCCATGACACACCTGCCTCTGCACCTGGCTCCCAGGCCAGCCAACATTTCCAGCTCTTTTCCACTATTTTCCCTCTGATTTCAGCTACACATCCAACCTTAGTAATAAGATCATTCCACAAGTCAGGTTTCCTCAACTATTTTCTGGTTTACTTTGAATTTGTTTAACCGCACCAAACAAAGTGAGAGCATTTTATACCTTTACCCCATCCTCCCCCAAAACATCCCAATGATTGTTTTTAGAATTTCGATTTTTTAGTGCTCTTTACCCCTGAACACCTGACATAGTAGCAGATCTGGGCTATGCAGTTCCCTAAAGAGTAGCCAAGCAATACTAAAATACCACTTCTATACTGGATGTACATGGTTTAAGGACCAAATCTCTGCTTTGTCCAACAGCATATAAAGCTTTGGGTATAAACAAAAACTAAACTCAATCAAAAGAAACACACACCAAAAATAACTAGGGAAAGCTAAGATCTCATTCACAGCATGCTCTGGGCAAATCACATGTCCTTGGGGATGTTGCCTATTTTTTAACTCTCATTGTATTTTTCATTTACAAGTATACAACAACTTTCTGGTAAGGAAGTTGCAAATGATACTTTTATTTGGAAAGGATTTGTTCCTTTCAATGGTCAAGAAAGAATCCAGGCAGCATTTTACAAAAAAAAAGAAAAAAGCAATTCAAAAACAATTAAGTTCTGCTCTTAAAACATTAAGCAAGAAACTTGGCCAGTTTAGGACAATGAACATTGGTATCCAACTTCACCTACTGTCTTCCTCCTTTACCTCTCTTATTCATAATAGACAACTGTTAATACTTATGTAGCACGACAAAGCAAATTTCTGTTCACAATTTCTCCACATTTGAGAAAACCAGAGTAAGGAAGGGTTTTTTTTATGCCTGCACAAACACCACCTGCAATACAACATCTTGCTGCAGTGCTCGGGTATTTTTTATCTCTGCAAAGGTAGAGCAATCCTTGAATGTATAATGAATACATGGCAGGAGGGGAATCTGTACAGGTGGTTTTTTTCTTATCAGCCTTTTTCTTGTTCTCCTGGATAACTATGTTATAAAAAAGAAAAAAAATTCCCTGTAAACCTTATCCAGACTTGGAATCATATCACAATTCTACTCTGATTTTTGAAGACTATTTAAACAGAGTAAACAAAGAATAGATAACACAGTAAGTCACTCATTAGTGATAAATTTCACCATCTCAGACAATAAGGGGTATTCAAATGGCCTTATATCTTGTTTTACCAAACCTCATAATGCTTCATACAGCTACATAGAGTCAAATGTAATACAAGGTTTTCTGAGATTTTGGGGAGTTTTGTTTTTTAGGAATGGCTTATGGTTATGTACATATATATGTAAAACATATCTTGTAAGATCTATCAACAGCAAAGAGAGAAAAGTTAAGATGGAACAGGTAAATAGCCCTAAAATGTGATTTTAAACATGCAATCAAAAAAGAGGCATAAAACTACACAAATGCTATTGTTTCCCCTTTCTAGCCTGCAGTTGTAAAATCCTATAAACAGTGCCTCTCTCTTTACATGAAAGTAGTTGCCATTAAAAGACAACTAGATCAGTTTTTTCCTGCAACTATAGCAAATCATGACCTTGAGCTGTTTCATGCACGATGAGAAGCAGAGAATAACTTACACTTTCCAGATGAAATCACATTCTACAACCAAGGAGAAGTTCTGGACTAAATGCAGTCAAAACCAAGGGGCATTTAAGAGGTTCAATGATACTGGCAGAGACAGAGAAGTCCATGTTACCAAGCGATAAGGCAAAAGGAAACAGATTTAAATTGCACCAGGGGAGGTTTAGATTGGATATTTGGGAAAATTTCATCACTAAAACAGTGGTCAAACATTGTCACAGGCTGCCCAGGGAAGTGGTGGCATCAACACCCAAATAGGGATTTTATGCACATCAAGATTAGATTTTATATTCCTTCAGAGATAGGTATTGGGGTATTTCCAAGAGCTGAGAAGGTACTAACAGCTTTACTATAAGTGTATGTGTATTAAAATGTTAAATTAATACACAGGAGTAAATCTGAAAACAGGATTAAATAAACTGTATTTAGAAAAAGCCAATTATCAAATAATATCAGGAGTCTGAAGCAAGGACAGAGGATTGTGGGAGGGAAGGAAATTAAATGTACTAGAAAGGAGAATAGAAATAAATGCTTAAGGCAAAAGATATGTTGTATATCAAGCCACTCATTAAAAAGGGAAAAAAGCAATTCCTTATGCGTGACACAAGGACAGAGAAGAGTTGGTGTCACAGAAGGATTTCTAGCTCCTGTGGGAGGCAATGAACAGAAGAGTTAAGAAGTGCATATTTTGAAATCAGTAGGTGAGAGAATCTCATTTTATTGTTCCCCTACAAGAAAGAGGATTCTATTCCAGTCACTTTTCCTTTTAGGCAATTAAACAAGGAAACAAAGGCCATCTTTCAATTCTAACCTCCTACCCACCAAGGAGAAAAAGTAGAATTCAGCAAAGTACATACACTTTTGCAGTGAAATAAATTACAGCTCGACTTAATGTGAAGCCATCAAGAAGATTTATAATTACTCTTCGTATTTAAACCATAACATTTTTCTACTTGGAAGAACATTGCCCCTTCAAACATCCTCCACCTCTTTTCCAAGAGAATATGGGTTCATTACAGATAACAGTCTCATTATTGTGTATGACTACTGTGAATATAAAAGAAAACTACTAGATTGCAGACCCAATCCTTTTACAATTTATACAAAATTCAGCATCCCAAGAACTGGTTTAAAGGCTTGCAAGGCAGTAAACAGTCACAGTAGATGCAGATCTGCTCATATATCCTAGATATATGTGGAAATTTTTTTCTGCCTTAACTACCTGCCAGTCAACAGCAATTCTTTTCTTCACTTTTCTTGTTTACAGCATTTCTCATCAGCAGTGATGATTTTAGCCCTAGACCCCCAACAGAGAATCTGCTATTCTTTGACAGTAATTGAGGTAACACAACATTTTAGGCAAGAACTTTTCATTAAAAGCTACCCAAAAATGACTTTACTTCAGGCACAAGACTGCTGCAGAGGTGCCACTCACATCAACAGGTGAAGTGACTCCATCTGCATTGGCCTCAATCAACCCTGAACTGTTATGCATTCAAATGTTATGGTAATTAGTTTGCTTCCAAATGAGATTGAAATAATAACATTAATCCTTCACACACGTTGTTTTCATTCAAGCTCCTAAGCCTCTGGAAACAGATCCTATAAATGCCATATAGATGGTTCTCTTTTCTTGACAGCATTGCTATAGATGCAAAGTTACAGATAATTGACCTGTTCGGTCAACGAGATCAATCATTCATGCATACCTACTTGTGACATTTGATCCCATTTTATTTAAAAAACCACCCAACTTAAAAAACAAAGAGTACCACGCCTATTAAAACACACTGCACAGAAGTAAATTTTGCACAGAAGTTGCCATCAAAACTTTTTTAAGCCGCAGACAGAAAGCAGGACTTTGCACATCTTTATACACATGGAAAAAGACATTTCAGAACTGAATTGCATGAGGTTAATCACGAGGTCAGGGGCAAACTAGAGCTGTAGGTTTTTTGAAGGCTTTGAAAGCAGGAGGATAATTTAATTCAGCTTAATGGCTGCACCAGACAATGAACACATCAACACTTCAGCCAAGATGGGAAAGAATCATCTCTGAAAACCTACAGGTTAAATAATGTTGAAAAATCTGCTGTGAGTGAAGTCCAAGCAATGCAAGCCATAGTAGAGTCTGCCTGGATTTTTTTGTCCTTTCTGTCACATCAGAAAAACCTAGGCTTTTACTGGACTCTGGAGAGGAAGGTACCCAACAGGCAGAGAGGATTTGTGTGAAGAATGGGAATTCTGTACTTTTCAAGATATTATTATTTAGGTTGTGCATCTTACTGAAGATTCTTGAGAAAAGCTGAGTTAGCAGCTGGTTTTGTCTGACAAATTATGTTCAGAATAATTAGAGCTTTCAGTAATTTGACTCCTGTATATTTATAAACCGAGATAAATAAGCAGCATGCAATCAGATAAATGTCGTCTACATGAATAATATTTTACACTAACATTTGAATTATTCCAACACAACTATAGGTCCCAATCCCTCATATGATGCTGTGTTCTGCCATCCTTTTTCAGACAAAATTCCCCAGACATTTTGCAATGCTCAGGATGTTCTACTGAACAAATCTATATCTACATTAATAACGTGTTCAAAGGTGGACTGGACAGGCGCAGTGCCAATTTATGAAGGTAGCTGAACTATATTCCTATTATACTGGGGTTGTACTAAATAAAGGATTTAGGCAAAGAAAACTACAATTTTTTTAAAATTTTAAGCATCCTATTTTAAGCATCTGAGAAGCAAAATACAAAAGTCAGAATTATGTCATTACTCGATCCAGTTTAATTTCAGAATGCTTTTCCTGAATTGAAATTTACATTTCATAGCATATAATTTCTTCTTATTTTTTAGTTCTTGGCTAAAGTTTTAAANAGACTCAGGCAAAGAAAACTACAATTTTTAAAAAATTTTTAAGCGTTCCAAGTTTAACCATCTGAGAAGCAAAATACAAAAGTCAGAATTATGTCATTACTCGATCCAGTTTAATTTCAGAATGCTTTTCCTGAATTGAAATTTACATTTCATAGCATATAATTTCTTCTTATTTTTTAGTTCTTGGCTAAAGTTTTAAATCACACGATACTCATGCACTCAAAAAAAGTAAGCTTGACTTTCTATGACTCATATATTTTTAATATTTTTTAATAGATTTATAAAAAATAATTATCAGAAAACAGATGTTGCCTGCATTTCATTCAAATATATTTATTCTCCAATTGTCTTAAAATACAGAGAAAAAACCAACATTCTTCAGTCAGTCTGCTTCTTTTTTCCATTCCTCTTCCTTTTGCTACCTTTATGTGTCCCTGTTCTCACCCTTAGCTGATCTTCGAGCCTGCAGCAGTTTTCTAATGCTGACTCCTTCCTGCAAAACTTGCCTCCCCCTCCACAACAGAATTTCCTTTTGGTTTTGGGGGGAATTCTGTCCCCTTCCACCCCATTTCCTGCACATGCCATCCAAGGCACAACAAATATTGGCTGTTACTGGGGAAAAAACCCACCCTTGCTTCCCAACAACATTCACAATGTATAAAGAAGTGCACCAATAGATCCTAATCTATTTACTCTTCTATTTAAGCATTGATGCATCATAATTTAATGAAAAGATTTAAAAAAAATATCTATATTTGCTAAACTTTCTCCCATTCTTAGGTACAAAAAGTATTACTTCATTATAACCAATTTTTTTTTTCTGCATCATTTTCTCGGGTGACCAGATCCTTACTTCAGCATTATGATTACAGCCACTAAAGAGACTAAAAAATGACATTAATGGCAAAAATTTCCAAAGGAAAAAAGCAATGGCTGTAAACAAGTGGGAGTAAAGAGAAGGACAGAGTGACAAATAACCCATGAAAATAAATTTATATGGTAATTGAAATGTAGACAGAAATAATCAGACACCCATAAAATGATAAATAAAATTTCTCAATTCCCAATTTAGCTGTATTTAACAACTGCGATTTGACTCTAATGAGAGTCTTGTTGGTTGGCTCTTACTTGGAAAAAAACCAGAATAGGTCAGAAAAATTCTGAAGGGTCTAGACAGGAAAAAGTAGTACAGAACAGTAGCTATGTGGAAAATGGATAATAAGAAAGAAATACCAGCATGGAAAAAATTCTAAGGGAAAGAAGAAAAGGTTTGCAAATTTGCAAATTACTTTCTGATATCAGCAGAGCATATCACCTTGTATTCAAAGCACAGGAGGGATTCATCCTCTGACAAAAAAGGGTTCAATCTCACTTGCCAGTGCAATGCCATATGGAGATTTATCACCAGCTACAGACACCAAATATCAACAACAAGAATAAGTGTGTTTTTATCAATTTCATAGTTATTCAGGACTGTTGCAGGAAACCATTTATTTTTTCAGTAGTGCAAGTAGTTATATTTAAATAGTGTGTTAAAAATAATGCCTTGTAGCTCTCAGAGCTGATCCATTCCATTCTACTTTGCTCTATTTCCATATGCTAAGGGTGTTCTTCACCAAGCAATTCTCTCTATATGCTGACCTCTCTACAGCGAGGCATTGCCTCTAATTCTAATCTCAAAGTTTTAAAATTCGAGGGAAAAGGAAGTATTACCAGGCCCATTTGCCCATTTTACACAGAAAATTATGAAAAGATGTCTCTGGCTGGAGAGAGGGGAGTTTCACAGTTTTAATTCTCAATTTAAGCTTTCTGACACTCTCCATGAAATCCTACCACCACTGCCTGCACCAGATTTGTCTGTGTGACATTACACATTAAATTAGCATTGTGCTAAGGACTGCACTGAGTTTTGGCCATCAAAATCACAGGACTTAAGTAGACCATCAAGAAATGGTTATCACAGCCCCAGGATAAAAGCCAGGTATATCTATACATAAAACATTGGAGTGGGCCAACAGAAATTCTCGTTTTCTTTTATTTGCACTCCTCTCCCTCACAAAGGTTTCATGGGGGATGCCAGAATTTATCCCTGTTTTTTCTGTAAAACTGCATTGCAGTTTGTAATGAGAGTGTATATCTGAAATGTGAAGTGAGTACCCAGATTTTTTTGTGTTTCATGCCATCTATAATATCTTTCTTGTTGTACTTTGATGAAGAAATGGCAGAAAACATTATGAAAGGCACAATATGCGTGGGGGGTAATAAATCTGCTGGATGCAGATAGTCAATGGCTGCAAGTCATAATCTAAAGCTTTGCTCTTAGCCTCCTACCAGTTTTCATTATCAGTGAAATTTGCTATTAATGTAATACGATAGCATCATGTCCAAACAGCTCGGTACTCATACATTTCATACAGCTGTCAGAGGATGATAGACATTTAGCTTCAAGGTAAAGCCAAAGTTTCAATGTTCCTGCTTTTTATCTCTGAAGCTTTGTTACTTTAGAAGATAATTATCTAATTTTGTGACCAATCATGTGTTCCCAATGCATCAAATTTTAATACCCGTAGTATGTGGATTTTTTTTGTGTGTGCGTTTTGAAAGTTAGCAATTTTAGATAGCTTGAAACAAAATCTTCAAAGTCTATTGAATAGTCAAGTATTAAAATGGGACGTGGAAGAACAATAGGAACATTGCATGCTGAGGTCCTGACCAGAGTTTTCATAATGCACTCCAGACAGCATTTTCACTGTGCTATTACCTAACAGGCTACTGATATTATGACTGCATAATTTGGAATCCCGCTTTTAGGAAAGCAAGTCAAATCCTTGTTTGTGTATAAAAGCACAGAGAAATCCCTTGACAGCTACTGTAGAATAAAGTAAAAATATACAATAAGATATAAAAACCTTCCACCAGCTTACAGACGCTTTCTGTGCAACACTAGGTTCACTTAAGATACTGGGGGGGTAAAGATAGTAAAAGAAATGTATATTAAAGCAACTGGGAACTAAATGGCTTGTCTTAGCCCTAGATTAGAAAATAAATTCCTGTGTTACCACAACAAATTAAAAAGTCTTCTCCCATTCATGCTAACAGCTAAGTGGAAATTACTCTTGAGACTTCATAATTACGAGACCAGTTACATATTCCTATTGTGAGTGGTAAAAAGCCCACCTGAATATCAAACAGCAGAGAGCTCAGTTTAAGAGTCCGTAAAGCTACTGAGAACTATCTTAAAATAATAGGTCAGAAAAAGCATTGAGATCTGATGAAGCAACTAAAAAATTCCCTAATGTTGTCTACACCTGGGGCCTCAGGGATGCCTGTCATGACAGAGTGCTGTGCCCTTCCCTGCCTTCCAGGAGATTATGAAGATGATGAACCAACCATGTTTAGGGAGGGAGAAGTGACACTCAGCAGTCAAATCGAAATGGGAAGTTCCAGCTCAAGTAACTTCTTGACCAGACTAGAGACAGGCATTGGAACATCAGAGGTTGTGGTACTGCTCTTCTTGAAGGCTTTGAAGATCAGACTCAAAGACTCAAGAAAGCTGGACAGATTTTAATTTGAGCCCACTTTGAACAGGAATCTGAATCAAAAGGCCTTCTAAATCCTCTTCCAGAATTATTCTGTGAGTCCAGAAATAATGAAAAATGGAGTTCCATGGTAGAAGACAGGAAGGCTTTGTATAGAGGAGATGATGAGTGTTGGCTTCCAGAACCAGTTTTGTGGAGTTATTAGTGTCAAACACGAAAGTCTCAATTTTTACAGTATAATTAGAATTTTTAAATTCAGTATCACTAAATTCAGAACAACATTAGGCAAAAGAACTCTACTCAGCTTGCACATTTTAGAGGAATGGCATCAATAGGACATACAATCCATCACCTGCACAAAATTCAGGGAAATCTGTCAAATTCACATTTTAAGAGCACCATAGAAAAATATTTTATGAGACTATTAAAAGTTCTTCCACCCTTTCCTAAAAACTGAGAGGAATACCTCAAGGAAAATACTGTCAGCCATACATATGATAAACTTTACTAATCAACAATCCACAGGCTCCACGCATTAAGCCCTGATATTCTGAATTAATTATACACACACACTTCTCACTTTATATCCACAATCTTCTGATGTAGATTAGGCCATCTTATAGTTCAGTTCATTAATGGACCTGAGAACAACTTTTTCCTGCATCTTTTACTTCTTCAACTTTGGTGCTCTAAGATCTCAGTCTAAAAGGAGAAATATAAATAATGATCTCTAAGTGTCTCCTGTACCATAAAATTATTTATACAAATCATTTGGCATCAGGCTCAGAAGAACACATTTCTCTCTAGAAAATATGCCCATTTAAAAGCAAAGATTAAAATGAAAGGTAAATAAGGTGGTTGAGATAGGAAGAGAAACAAAGACAACAATAAAATGTGTCAAGTTGAGAAAAGTAAAAGCAAAACACACGAGTAGGAGCAGGTACATTGACAAAGAAAACACCTTCTAAGATTTTAGAATTTTTTATAACCTCAGTGAAATGCATTGGTTTAACTCTTTCCCAGTTCTTTCAGGAATCTTGACAGACAGAAAATATGGTTAGAAGAAATCCTTTGTCAAACTCCTAATGAAGAATCACCACAAGAACCTGTGTGCTTTGAAGACTCCATCCGAACAACCAACCAACCAGGCTCCACATAAGGAAGTAAAACTTCAGTGTAACTTATGCTTCAGGAGAATTCTTCTCCAGAATAACAACAGTGAAGAACAAACTTTAGCAAGTATCAATTGTTGATAACAAAGCACTAGAACCTGTGGCAGGTACATAAGGAATCAACCAGGAGTTTACATCTGATCATTTCCTTCTTTCTCGCTGGGACATCCCAGGTCTTACACGCCCCACTGGAGCTCCATTATGTACTTCATAGTGACATTTAACACAAGAATACACTGGGACATCTTGAAAAGCCCACCCTGCTGATGTCTTATCACGTGATTGTCAGACCTGAAGTCCAACAAGAGATGATCTGAGAAGCCTACACCTTTTTCCAACAAGTTTAGTCTATTATAGTCAACATATTTATTCCTCTATAGTAAAATGATCCTTATTTTAATAAGATCATTTGGTTTTGTGCTTAAAAGGGGAGGGGAAAAGCAGCAAGTGTTCATCCAGCCTGGCTAGCTGCCTACCCTGCTAGTGACAACTGTGTTTAGAATCTGTTTCTGCTCTGAAAAGTGAAGGACACCCCAGCTATGCCTTAAGGAGCTATAGACACAAAGATTAATAACACATAGCTACAGACATCAAAGAAGAAATACAATTACTGTTATTGATGATAGCCCAAAATAAAGGATGTAGCTCATCTTGCTAACATAAGGCAGTTCAACAAAGTCTGCGTAATGGCCAGGAACCTGTTCTGAACAGCCAACCTGCAAGAGTTCCACACTGTTCTAGGTTTTTCTCTCAGTAAAAAAACCCCAATTCAATAGATAAATTGATAGTAGCAAAACACTAGTTCTTGTGTTTATAATCCAGTTCTTGTGGATATGGAGAACAAATTTATATTGCCCTATTTTTGATATACTGGATGCAGGATGTCTGCACTCCTGTGTGAAGGAGTGTCTTGAGCAATCACAATCCCCTCATTCTTGCATCCTTGTCTTTAAAACCAAAATACTGATAATCATTTATTACATGGGTAACTCCACCTGAAAAGTTCTGGGAGACCTGAGGGCAGGATATTTTCAGTAATTATGTGTCTCTGGATTTAATAACTTCTGGAAAGGCTACCAAGACCCTTATCAACTTCTTTCCAACTAAGATTTTAAAAGAAGTGTTTTTGCAAAGACTTCCTTTTTAAACAAAAGTCTTGCTATTATTTGGTCACAAACTCTGAGAAAGTACTTCAGCTTCACACAAATTAACTTGGCAGATGCTAAACAGGATCATAAAAACATCCATGTAATTTTGCGAAACTATTATATGCAGAAAAAGCAAAATAGAACTTCACAAGAACTACACATTAATTATTGTATTTCATTAAAACCTGTCAGTGAAGCTTCTACAGAAATTAAAATACCATCTACCCTATCAATATATAATTTGTGTTGTAAAATGTGTTAGCACTTATTATCGGCAACAAAAAACTGTCCCCTGCAGAACAGTAATGACATTTGAAAGTGTGGATTATTGATCAGCAGTTACTTGAGAGTGAATCACCACCACAGTAACAGCATCCACTCATGCTCTACATACCTTCACTGTCAAGATAATTTGCATGGAGAGCAGCTCCTTTCACCTTGAAACGTAAGCATTTTCCAATACAGGATGTGAAAACAAACAACCATAAATGCATTAAGCAAGGGAATCAGCATTCCCTTCCTTTCAAGATCTGATGTGTTCCAGTTGGATTGCCTGCTCAATAATTTCCATATTAAAAGACATTACTGGAAGCATAATGCATGTATCATGGAGTTACTCAAGTCATCTCATATTTCTCTTACATACCAACAATAGAACTTTTTTACTTTCATTAATACAAGTATGAGGATCACATTCTGCTTGCAAAACCCAGAAAGACACAGAACATAGAGCAAAATGGAGAGGGCTGAATGAAGCAAAACAGGAATTCAGCATGGTTTTCCTCTTAAACCAAGTGAACTCTAAAACCTGATGTTTGATATCCAAGCTGATTTGACTGTATTTTAAAACCATTATCAACACCAAAAGAAGTATTACTCCTGACATAACATTCAAATAGGAGAGGAGAGTACAAATCACAGATCATTCAAGATGCACTTCTAACTTCACAGAAGAGAAAGAAAATTTTCCAGTACCTCCAGAAAAGGCAAAACGTTATTACAAAAAAGAATGCCAAGGGTTTTTTGTTATGGGGAAAGAGAGAAGAAAACATTCCAAGTTTGATAAGACTAATCCTTTCCTCTACAGATCAACATACTATCTGAAAATTAGCATGGAACCCACCAGGTTTGCCCACCAAATGCATTAGTAGCATAACAAATGGGTTTGATTTTTTTTTTATTCTTGAACAAAGTTAAAATATCTATCCAGGACAATTTACATCTTTATGTCTGCCGACAACATTAAATACCTCAAAGCACACTGAAACCTTCTGTACCTAGTTTGGCATGGAGAATAATCTTGTCATTCATGTAGCCCAAGGATCTGTAGGAATTAAAGGGTGTGGAGTTTGAGGCTCTGCAAGTTCCAAAATATTATTGGCATTAATTTTCAGATTTAAGATTTAAAAGAAATATGCATCTTACAATCTTATTTCCTAAGGTTTGATTTTAAGTCACTGCTAGGAAGAGACATTCTACATAAACCAGACTTCAGGAGTCCAAATTATAATGAATTCACTCTTAATACAGTTTTTGGTNTGCATTAATTTTCAGAATTACACTGGTTTAAGATTCTAAGATGCATATTTCTTTTATTTCCTAAGGTTTGATTTGAAGTCACTGCGAGGAAGAGACATTCTACATAAACCAGACTTCAGGAGTCCAAATTATAATGAATTCACTCTTAATACAGTTTTTGGTAAGGTCTACACTATTTACTTGGCTGGTGGGGTTTTGAATTTGGGCTGGAGTACATGTCAGGTTTTATTGGTGGAGAGAAGAGGATTGTTGCCATTGGTTTGGTTTCTTTTCAGGGGGTGGTGGTATTTCCTTTGATGGATTTTCTTGTATTTTTTGATTTACAGCCATATGTCTACAGATTTTATTGATAATTTTCCCTACTTTTGATAAAAAATATACATATTTGCTGTTTTAGAATTGCTCAGCTGGCAAAAGTTTATATGCAAAAAGTCAGTCAATGCTTATCTTTTAACCTCCATGTCTCAGACCTACTTGAACCTCCCTTCAAAGCAGTAGTTGCAGTGTCTCAAGCAAAGAAAGAGCCTCCAAAAACCAAAACCAACATAAGGCTGAATAAAAGAAACGCAATTAATGTCAAGATGATTGCACTAAACTTGCCTAAGAATTTAAGTCACTATTATACAATTAAACTAAAGATAGATGTACTGTATGAATCAGATCCACCAGCTGAATGCTAATTGATCTAAATCACCCCATTACATTAATTTTGCACTGACATTTCTGCAGTTACAAGGAACTACCAAGATACAGCACCCCATCCTAGTCAGGGAGATAAAATGCAGTTCTGCATCTTTAAAAACAGGAATGCCCTCCTGACTGAAAAACCTGTTCTGAGAAAACCATGATTTGAGAGCTCCCAACACAATGAAGGATTTGTTGAAAGGAGCAGGCAGATGCAGACTCCAGCCTGCTTCAGACCAAGGCAGGCAGTGCTTACATAACACTGAGGGCTCCAGCAGACACCTTACATAAGGAAAATCTGAGGAAGCCTTAAACAAGCTTCTCATCAGGACCAAACCATTGTGGAAGCACCAAGAAATTAAGGGTATTTTCACCTGAAAATCATTCCTACATTTGCAATAAATTATATTGATGATTCAGGAGGCAAAGAAGAATTATGAAAGCTCAGAATTTTTTTAAAAGAGTAGTCTCATCAAAAGCAACCTGAGAAAGCATAGACCACACTGCACTTTCACACAGACATTGCACTGATTCAAGAGCTTTACTGTACAACAAGCATTCCCCAGAGCCTGTTTTCCAAAACTCTAATTGCAGCAGCTGAAGTGAATATGTTCCTGGCACCTAACCTTTGCTTTGCATCCCATATTTGAAGCCTGGCTTTGCCACGCTCTCACATTCAGTACAGGACCCCCTGAGCACAGAATGCTTACTAAAGAAAAAAATCTAAAATGTCAGGATTCAAATAAGGCAGATGTCTTTTGACAGTCTAAGGAAAAAAAAAAAACACCTAAGAGAGAATTAAAATTAATTCTTAGGCCCCAGTAGTGTTTGCTAAGTAGGTGAAGAGTATGAACGTCTCTACAGCATAAAGGAGCCTCTCCAAACCTATATGGCAACTGCAAAACCTCCAGAAACCAGACAAATTAGGAATAACAGAGTCTTTCTTGCTTGTGAATGTTTTCTTGTATATTTAATAGTGTTCCATCTCTTTGAAAGCAAGGAGTAGAACATTTTTTAAGTGCTAATTTTGCTTAAAACTTCATCATAATTTCTGAAATTACTTATTGCACCATTATTTTCCAAGCAATTTGAAGCACCTGTATTTCACCTAAAGTCAGTTTTGGAAAAAGTCACATATCCCAGATGCTTCTAGAAGGCGTCACCAAAACTTGGATAAGATTATCATAATGACAAAAAATTATGAAACATGCAATTAGGACATGGGAAGCAGGGGATTTAAAAAAAAAATCTTTCAAAAAGCAACCAAAAAATTATTACACATCTTCTACAAACTCAGGAGGACACCAGTGCTGGTCACCCATTTGATGTTCACAATACAGCAAGACCTTAGAAATTGCAATAACTCCATCAATATTCACAACTGTAAACTGGCAAAAAAAATTCTTTTCTGGGTATCTAACACGAATTAATTTGCTCAATGAAGTTTTAGTGTGGGTCAAATGACTCAATGTGCAAAACATTTGGGCAGTAGAGACTGTCAATCACGCCTCAGCTGTGAGCGCATCCCTTTGAAAGCAGCACTCACTGTGTGTGCTGACAAAATGAATCAAGTAACCTTTACATTAATTTTTCATTTAGCAAGCCTGTATTAAGCTAAATGGCACTCCAGAGCAGTTGACAGCTGAGGAATCTATACTGTCCAGATCCATAATCATACACACATTTTATATCTTCACTTGTTTGTGAACTATGCTTAATTCATAATCAGGAAATGTGGGCTCCCCTGGTAATATCAGAAGTCTCACTGCTTCTAAAAGTGGAATCTTGACTTTAAAGTGACATGGATTCTGATCACCCAGAGCTCACGGTAAATACCAAACATATTCTTGATTCCTGGCTAGTGGGGAGGGAGGGGGTGGGAAAAAAAGGCATTTGTACTTAGAGCCCTCCTGTGCTATCACCTCCTTAACTGTTGTGACAGCCTCTGTCACTGACTTTGCATGTTGGAAATACTTGCAGATCTTGAAGTTTGGTATGTTTCTGTCCATACAAGCTTACAGAAGAAATATACTTGACAACAATACAAAAAAGTACATGCTAAAGTCATCTGTCATCCAGGCTCGTTTGCCACAATCAACACCAGGATACAGCAAGCTTAGATGGACAGAGACATTTTGGAATTCTAAACAAAAGAAAAAGCAACAGACATCTTATAAACTACTGTAACGAGAAGGAAGAAAAAAAAAGAAGAAAAAAGAATAAAGTATGTGACAGACAAATAAAAACGCTCCAAATACCTGTCAAACCTGTGCTTTGTCTTTTCTCTTTCATTAAATATAATACAAGCAATAAAGAAAAACAAAATAGCTTGGAAAGAACATACACTGTCCACCTTGAAATACAGGAGCACAGACTGGTTAGTGAAACAGAAAGGATGCTGATGAAAAGGTAATATGAATAGCTTCCAATTACCTACAATTATAACAACCAATAGGAAGCAATCTTGCTACTTCAGAGGCAAAAAATACAATACAGAAGGGATGACAGCAGCATCTACTCTGAGGAGGAAAAGGAGGATTAAGGATTCCATACTGATTCTTTGTGGATTTGAGTTTGCCACACACGGTACATTCCATCTTCTTCTAACAATGTTGGGCTCAGCACTGGGTAGGTTTCATTTCTAAAGCCATTTTTGCGCAAAAATGGCTGCGCATGGAACAGCTCCAAAGTTAAATAAAGATGCTTGTTTGTTATGGCCCAATAAAAAAAAAATTAAGCTTTTTAATAATACTTGATTGCAAACTAATCAAAACTGAAAGCTCCATCTGCTTTTTGAATTTAAGGTATTCATAAAAAACAATGACAATGTAAGACTACACAGAGTTTAAAGAACATAAGCTGGAAGTATAATAAATATTGTGCATCCAGATTTTCATAACAAAATGAAAGTTTGCCCAACATATTGAAGGGAAGCCATTTAAAGGCCTTGAAAGGCAGTAAGAGACCGCAAATATTTTTATTCTTAATAGCTCTGTATTTTCGCTTAGTGAAATTCATGTTTTACAGTCCTGAGTATACAAATCTGAAAAGACAAGCGACTAAAGAACTCATATGTCTTTAGTAATTACTAAATCCAGTTGCTTTCATTTTAAAGGGTAGCATAAGCTTTTTATTTCAGCTGCTACACATACTGTTATATAATTTCACACATATATAAGCCTTTTGAAATAAATGCTACAAGCTCAAGGAATAATTTCCTTCACAATCAGACAACAAATAAAATTAGTGTTACTCAGAACTAAAAATTATGTCAAAAAAAAAAAAATCAGGAGAAATTTAATATATGGGTTGAATGAGAGTTTTTGATCAGTGAATGTCTCAATGTTTTCCCATTTACATACTGCATTTTGAGAATCACAAGTTAAATGCCCCAAAATAGCAGTCTCAATCTAACATATGTCTCTGGGTCTTTTTTTTTTTGCAACTGTTGTAAAAATAAACTGTCCACAATACAGAAGTTTACTATAGGTGGCATATTTAAATTAAACAGAGTCCTTGATATATACCTAATACTCAAATCTGCTTTCACATTACCCTCTGCCCCAATTATGTAGACTTATACCAATTTCTCAAGTTTTTGCTATACTTCACAACCTTATTACCCAGCTGTGCAGCTGAGCAAGAAGATAACCACATTCATTCCTCTTATCTGTAATGATGTAATACATCTCAGCACTGGGTTGAGATGATTGGGGGAATAATGGCATTGTAAAAACTGCAGAGCTGACAAACAACAGTGCAGCCGCCTTCTCCTGATACAGTGCATTGTGTACATACAGCCCAGGGTGAAAATAATACAATATGCACTAATTCTGCTCCTTGAAGGAAGTTCACATTTCTCATAAGAAACAGCTGTTTCTGCACAGAAGCATCATCATCATCACAATGCAGCAACCAGACTAAACACCCGCAACCTGGGCTGAAGCCTAGGCTACAAGAAATAAGTGCTGGAGTTTACTTTCTAATGAAAAAAAAAAAAAAAGTCATCCAAACAGAAAAATATCAGGTTAAGCAAGGACTCTACAGATAGTGCAGTGCAATGCAAAGAGTCATGAGGGACTAGTATGCAATACAAAAATAGATCTTGGATGAAAGCACGTACAGCACTGCTTTCCTGTTCATTTAAAAAATTAAATCTGCCTCCATTTTCTCTGTTAATACCTTCCTTATTACAACCAAAGAAATCCTTACCTTTTGTAGGAGCTGAGAACCTGAGTATTTGGCTGCAATAGATTTGATCTCTCCACCAAATGCTGAGGCCCAGAGCTTTACACTGTGAAGAAAAAAAAAAAAAAAGAGACAGGAAGAAATGTAATACACATGTCATAGCAAGCAACAGAGACTGTAACAGCTTCAGCTGCAATCGGAAGGATCCGAGCAATTTTGCATTAGAGAGCTCACTAAGGAACCTAAGCACAGCAAGAGATCAGTGAAGCTGTACAAGTATAAGCACAAACTAGACCCCGTGCTAAGGTAAGGCCTCTAATATGAAACTACCAACCTGAACCATTAAAATTTAAGGAATTAACTTGCACAGGAACATGCCCTGGCACAAGATGACATATATCCATTGAAAGGAAAACAGCAGATAGAATGGCAAAACAGGTCTGAATGATAAATTCCCACATGAGAAAGAGTTAACAGCATCAATTTCAGTAAATACAAGCACTTAAAACACATTGGCCACATACTCCACCAACACATGCTCCTACTATAAAATAAAAGTAGTGCCAAGTGCCTTGGAGACAACCACTTTAAACACAGCTGACAGAGGAGCAAAGGTGCCCTGGAACAGTCAAATATCTGCAATATAAAAACAGGAGAACTTGTGCAGCCAAGTTCTCATCCTTGAGCATCGTCCTGAGAGGAATAGCATGAAAGCACTTACACTGACAAGGGGATCTGCTGCTCCGATCCAACCACATCCACTAAGGCTGTGTTAAAAGCTGTCCAGAAGATAAAGAAAAAACCCCCAAAAGCCCGAAGAAGATTCAGCTTCTCTGGCATTGTGCCTCTCTGTGCCTGGAAAGGTTTGGGGAAATTCAAGTGAAGCTGAGTTCAGCAGCAGTGGGGTTTTGCTTCTAAAAGTGTCTTTTCCCCCACTCTTACCCCCTTCCACTAGAAGGGGACAGTGGAACACTGGAAAAGAAAAATTCACAGCTCCATCCTCATTCCTCCAAAGAATGACCCTCTCTGTGTAATGGAAGGAGCGGACCAGAAGCGAAGCTCTAATGACTTGAAAACTATTGTGTCCCTGGTAACAGCAAAGCGTTTTCCAGCACTACTGCAGCCACTTGCATGTAGTTCTCTTTACAACTCCGCAGTCAGCAGTGTGCTGAAGTTACTTCAGTGACCTACTGCTGCTCCAAAGTGCCCTTAGCAGCAAGAAAGCAGACTATTGATTCCAACTGGGGAGGCTGTCTTCTTGCAATTACTGCTCACTTTGCAAATGGAAAGCTGCCTAGAGTTCTCCTTTCCCTCGCCGATAACCTCCAGCCTTCATCCCAGACGGAGCCAGGCAGTGCATTGGTTCAGCGGAGCAGGAGCAGCAGCCTTTTAACGGGATAGCGCCGAGACGGAGAGGCAGGCACAGGAGGAGCTGGACCAGAGGGAGGGCACGGCAAAGCAGAGAAAGTCTGGAGGAGCTGAAAGTGTAGTTGAGCCCTTCCAGGAAGGCGAGAAGAGAGCGCTGCACATTGCCGGGGGCTGAGCTTGGGAGGGCTCGGCAGGGCTGGCAGGGGCGGGGGCGTGGGGCCGCGCACACCCACCGGAGAGCGATTCCGGCAGGGCACGGCTGCGTGACAAGCACCTGTCTGTCACACAGCCCGGAGAGGAGAGGGCTGCCGGCAGCCCAGCGGTGACCGGAGCATCCCGGCCGCGGCGCCGCACCGGGGCGGGCGGGCGGAGGGAGGAGAGCAGCGGTGCCTGCCCGGGGAGCATCGCCCAGGAGCGGCAGCGGCGGCTCCCCGGAGCGAGCCCCGGCTTTCGGGCAGGCTCGCACATTTAATGGAGCCGTAGGGAGCACGTCCTTGTGCATAAAGGCACGTTTGCTGCTTCCTCCCACGCCGGAGCACTGCAGCAAGTCACTCTCCCAGAGCTCGGGACCAGCAAAGGCTTATGAATGAAAAGAAATGCAGCATAAGTAAATCAATGCGGGCTGACTCCAGCCTATGAATAAATTATTAATTTGTGCTCATAGAAGAATCCTCTTGATATGGCAAATATAGGATTACAAGCTCCTCCACTGAGAGAGCAGCGTACGGAGCAGGAGGGATTGGTCCAGGTATTTTTGTTGTTGTTGCATTTCAAAATCTACCCTCCCTCCTTCTGCTTTTATTCTTCTCCCTCTCCTTTTTTCTCATCTTCATCTCCACTAAATTTGCAGACTTAAAATAGCAACTGAACTTTAATGTAAACAAGTATGGCAAGACCATGATCTGAGCATGGGCTGAGTCATCCTTGCATCCTACAATATAGCTCCAGTGTCCGCTCCAGAATTCTAGTTTCTTCCCTCTGTTGTTGGAATTAACACCTCAAAATATTCACTCTGCCTTTGTACACTGTTCTTATCTTAGCATTTTCTGTCTTGAAGCTCGAGATGAAGTACCTGTATTTCTTTCCACATTAGCATCTCTAAGAGCACTGAACAGTTTGCTTTAAATATCTAAACCTCTATTCAATACCTAGCTGACAAAAGCTTACTGCTTTCTCAGAAGAAATGAGAAGTTTAAAGATAGAAAGACTAACAGGGGAACTGTGCAGAACAGAGTAGCACAGCACCCTGCAACTTTCACCACCCACCAGCCATCCCCACCAGGAACAGCAAATAGATCATATTTCTCTCTGTACTGATACCTTTGTATGAAGGCAGTAGGGAAAAAATTTCTTAAAAGGAAAATTTATTTTGTGTATTACTGAACCATTTTGAAAGTCCTGTTATCTGTGCTGTTAATGTGGATTTCCTAAGCAGTGATTTAAACATGCTGCCATATCACCAGGTGTTCAGCTTACCTACAGGCAGAAATGTAAAATGCACATGGCTGACTAACAGTATATAATCAATTATGTGCTCCTTTGAACATATTACATAAACAATAGTAGCTTTCCAAAGCCAGGAATGAAACAGAAATTGTTGTTTGTCTCAATACTTGTGCTGTTTACTTCTTTTTACATGCTAAACACTGTCAGGCAGTGAATTCATAAGCTCATTTTGTGAGATTCAAACATCTCTTATGTTAACAAAGATCCTTATCTGCTTCAAGCCAACACAGTGCCCTGATGACAAGTAACAGTTGCCATCATTTTTGAAGTCATTACTGGAAGCCCTAGAAACTTTTTGAAAGCGCACAAAATGCCTGTGTTCAAGAGGCCAGCAAAATTCAACACAGATTTAATCCAACATTAATTATTGGCAAGAAAAGATGATAGTCATTCATCAAACCTTGAATTTTTTCACATTTGTCATACATTCAATACTATATCAGACCTACAGTTTATGCACTTGGTGTGTGCAAAACTGAACACTCACATTTCTTTAATAGAAAAATTGTATTTGTACTACTGCTAGTCTAAGAAACTAAATTCACTTGGAAAAGAAATTTTTGCTTGAAAGAATAAGCTTCTTTTGTGGTAACAAATACTTATGTGCAGTATACCACAGAGTGCTTTCAGCATCTTTCATTAAAGCACACTGGGTACGTCCATGCAGGAAATCAGCTCCTCCCCACCTTTCAGTGAATGGAAAGCAAGCCTGAACCATAAAATTCACAAACCACTACAGGTGACACCACAATCTGTCTGCAGCTGTCTTGGCCTGACCACCACTGACTATTCCTGACATGTAGATCACTGCAGTCCTGACACCGGATTCAGAATTCACGTTAGCATTTCTCCCATGTTGCTCCCATCAGGATGCAGAAACTTTCCCTAAGTGGTTTTGCATAACGAAGGAAAACACAGGAAAAAGAAGTGATAAGTTCTTCTGAAGAGTTTCAGCCCTTTTTACTAGGGACAGAGCAATGTATTTCATTATTTGCCACAGCCTTGTGATGTCCTGGAGCAAAGACAGAAGTAAGCGAAGTTTCAAAGCACAGTAATGAATTTGTCTTTTGGAAGTAATGTGGCATTTCTATCATGTCTTCATGCTGTTATAGACAACTGCTGAATCTGGAATAATTTCTGGTCCCACTAGAAAAGTGCATGCACACTGACCAGAGAAGGCAAGCATTTATGCACACAGCAAATATACATTCTGAAACCAAAGTGCATCTCAGCAGAAAGTGCAGGTAAGTTACTTACATGCCAATGGTCTCTGAAGTAGAGCTCCACATACAAGTGTATTGAGTTGAATCTCCCTGCTCCTGCCTCCCATTTTAAAGGGATAATAAATGGCAACTAATTTTCTGCTGTGTCCTTGATGATCAAGCACAATGGTGCATTTCAGTATCTCATGGAAAATTGAAGAAGCTGTTTTCCCCATGAAAGCAGAAATAAAACTTGGATATGTGAAACAAATTTTGTAACAAAGTCAAAGACAGGGGCAGAGAAACTTGATGAATCCCCAAAGGTCTTTCAGAGGACCACATTAAAGAAAACAACGGAGGGATCAGTGGAAAGACAAAAAACAATGAGACCAACCCACAAATAAACAAAAAATCCAGGTGAAGGGGTAATATGAGATAGGACACAAAGGCTGAAGCAGAGAATACAGACTAAGGCAAAGCCTCCTATATAAATACACATAATGCTGAATTAAACCCATTGTTCTTTCCTTCCACCCCAGGTATATTTACACTTCTGAAAGGGTGCAGAAACAGTGTCACAATGCATCACCAGCACATACTTTGAGGTCTCTGATTAGACACGTATCAAACCCTAATAAAAGTCAATTGAGAGGCACACAGAGAAGAGAACATATGGTGCAGGGGAGAAGGGTAGGAGGAAATGATATAATTAACACAAATGTTTATTGTATTTCTTTTTTCTGATGCTTATCTACAATGAGTTCTAAACAGAAGTAATAAATGCAGAAAGCTGAAGTACTAGAAGCCTTGCTGAAGATGTAAGCCACCTCCACTGCAAATTAATATTTAAAGAAGAATACAACAAAGGAAATACGTCAGTTTATCTATATTCCACGTATATTAGAAGATACAGACACTGCAAAAATAGAAAAGCTGTAACTACTATGCATGATGTGGTGTTAATACTTGCTTTGTACTACAGTCTTCTACACTTCTAAATACTAAGATTATAATCCTCAGAAGTGTTCTCCATAGTGAATTTTTTTTTTTTTATTTAACAGACTAAATTTTCCATTCTCACTCTTGTATGAAATAACGCATTTCAAAAAATCCTCCTAAAATAAAGGTAGTGGGATAATAAAAGGGGAAAAGTGAAAGGATATGGAATCACCTCATACAGTAAACAATTTAATATAATGTCCCAGGGTGAAAATCCTTCCAACCTTTACCAACCCTATGAAACTTCCCTTATTTCTGTGCAAGCATATTGTCTCACATACACTTACTCGTGGAAAATAGAAACAGAGGTAGACGGATAACAAAAGTTATCTCAGCTTTGCAAAGCTTGAGGCTGTCAGATGAAAGGCAAAATCTGAATGTTCTGAATTTATTATTTGGAAACAACCCAGTGGTGGAGGCACTCACCAAGTAGTGTTTGCTTGCTGTGAGAACACAGGCTCACTTGTTTCAAGTGATCTGTACATCTGAGCAAGGGCTGGAGACTGCACATGAGGCCTGTTCTGGAGAGGCTGAACATGTATTCCTATAATTTTATGGAGGTCTCATGTGTATAAATCTAAATTTTCCACTGGTGTGGGAATGCCAAGTTATTGACTGATTCCAACCCACTTAGAGCAAAGATTGAGGTCAAGTAGCGTTACTCACTGGCTTAAACGAACACAACTTCACATAATGGCCTTGAGCTGGTGTTTTGGAGAAATAAAAAAGCTGCAGAAACTCTGAACCACATCAGTATCTTTTATATGCAACTTTACAATATTATCATCCTGTTTGTGTATGTTCAGGTCAAATCAAGCACTAGTATTTCATCCATGAGAGCATTAAGAGCATACACAACTAATGTTTACATGTTATCAATCATTTACACGACTAGAAACACGAATCTCTGAAGATTTTTTAAAATACTAATATACAATTCTAATTAGTATGTTGGGAGCACAGCATTTGAGGTTACTGTCACGTTATCTTTAGCACACTTCAACAGCCGATAAACCTCACAGTTTGCCATAACCCCCCAAGGAATGCATGGTTAATTTCGCTTCCACAAAGCCTAAGATCAGCTGGCTTTTGAATCTCCACAAGGAGTTAAAATGCAAAAAAGCAAAGCATTATCACATCCCAGCCTATCAGAGCTCACACTGCATGGCAAGCTAGAATGCTTTAAGCTAATTATGTTTATAGCTACCCAAATCCAATTTCAGCAGTCCACTGTAGCTCTAGTCTGTTACTGCCATTTTACATAAGCTTCATTTATTTTGAATTTTCAACTATTAAGACAAAGTCTGCCTTTGGTTTCTTTCAAGTGTTTCACGCTGGGAAATGAACTCTTCTCTAAGCAAATAAACTATTTTTTACTCCCAAAGCTGGTGTTAGGTTGTAAATGTTAATGCTTTCAATGAATTCAAAATACCTGCAAACTGAAGATAGGACTTAAAAATGAGAAACTGTAATTAATCTCTGATATAATGGACAGAATGCTATGGAAACAAACCTATCCAACATTCTTTCTCTGACAACAAAAAATAAAGATGACTAGAGCTCACAACTTATTTAAGTGTGATTCTATTACTGTCTACACTCTAGAATGAACCCCTGGTCAGGTCTATGTGAATGTTCCCCCCCCAAAACCCTACAAATTCCTCAGAGCCACTTGAAGGAAGCCTTGTTGTAGCTCTAAGTACAGACTTCAAGGGTTAGGAAATGCATTGCCTTCAGACCTTGGCAGGGTTAGTGACACAAACACTGGGTGCCAGAAATGATGTATTCGAGGGGAGAGGGAGGAGCAACAGTCCTGAGCAGTCACTGTCAAAGGGGCACCTTTTGCAGCAGGAGATGAAGTGACATCTATGGAGCCACTGTCATCAGAGAGGTCAAGGTTCCAACCTCTCAGCTGAAAGCAACCTGTAAACTCTAGATTGACATGCAATTATTTTCAAAATAACATTCTTATTGCCTAGTGAAAAATACAACACGGCTCTTAATCCAAGAAACAGTGCCATTTCAATTGCACAGAGCCATAAGGTACTTCAGAGGGCCATAATTCTGTCACTCTCCCATTAATTCCTACATCACAAGTATGAATTTTGTGGTGGGAATGTAACTTTTATGAAGTCTTGACTAAACTGCCAGTACTTGATCTGATATTCACCACAGTTCTGCTTCTTGATGTAACAGAAAATAAGTTTTGTATAATTCCATAGCAGCAGTTGCTAACCTGTGATCCACCTCTGCTCTATCACTTTGTTGAGCCTTTTTCATTTATTGTGAACATTGACTGATCCTGAAAATCAAAGTTATCTCAAAAGGAAAGTTATCTCAAATTGGAAATAGTATGCATTAAAAAATAACGCACTGTGGTAATGAATTCCATTAAATTGTTGCATAAGATAAGATAATACATATCAACAGAATAAAGCATCCTGTGAAGTTATTAGACTTACATATCTGATCTCAATTGCAGAGAAAGGCCACCAGGAACTACCAAAAGGCAAACAGATTTCAATGAGGTCTAAAATAATACAAGGAAGCACTTGGAAAATTTCTTAACTTTTCAGAGTTTGCAATTGATTTAACTTCAAGAAGGGTCTAAAGGAGTCATTATTTGTCTTAAGGTCACAATAGCAACCTGCTAAAACCTATTTAAGAGTTGTTAGTTTATGCAAATCAAGTTTCATTTCTTAAGGGGGGTTACTGTCACCTCGGGTAAGAATCAAATTTAAGATTGCATTTTTTTCCCACCAGTGCAAGTGCCTTCTTGTTCTGGTGAGCATTAGTTGAAACCCGGCTGCTGTAGACAGATGAAGCCATTATTGGAGCACTTCTATAATATTTTCAAGGGGAAAAGTGTACTTGGGCATAATGAATGATTACAACATCACACAAAATACCCCATCACAGGAAAAAACACCCAAACAACAAGATTGTTTCTTATTCTGGGGTTTCAGATTCTGGCTTGTGAATAATGCTCAAATTCTACTTCTACTTGGATAATTATACTTGACCTTACATATCATGGAAAGTTCACATCTGCAGACAAATAGCAGATTTATAGGTTTGTGGGTTTTTAAAATGTACTAAAGCATGATTACACTTAAAAGATGCAAAGTAAAAGCAAAATTGATACCCATAAATATACTAATAAGTGTTAGGTAAAATATTTGCCAGAGCATGCATTTCTATTTTACAGGCTGTTAATCCATCATAGTGTCACTAACATTGCAACAGACACACTCAGACTGCTGTGCTTATTACTTTTTAATGCATCACTCCATTTTAAACATTAATACTAACAAGTTCAGGCTATAATATAGTCATCCTTCCTATCCTCAAAAAAAAAAAAAAAAAAAAAAAAAAAAAAAAAGGAATGCCAGTTGATCCTACAATTTTCCTTATAAGCACACAATACTGGATAGATTTTAGAAAAAAAAGAAGAAAAGTTCTGAGCCAAACTTCTTATCACATTTTTCCCACCCCTATATTTTTTGCTTTTGAGGGTTGTAGTTTGGGGGGTTCGTTTGGTTCAGGGGGTTTTATGCCATGAAAACACTTTTGTTTAATCTTCAATTGGGACCAATAAAGTAGATTTAGATAATGGATTCAATGCAATGTTTGAGCAAATGCCAGTGACATCACCCCTTAATCCAAAGGGGATGTTTTCTTATATGTGCCATTTATCAATGATAAATAAGAATAAATAAGAATAACAGCTGTATAGTTACTAGAAATAACTCTCTCCATTTCAGTGATGGATGAACTTCTTAACTTCCCTCAAACTGGTATTTTTTTTAATTATCTGAGGGCTGCTAAGAAAAAATAGCAATAGGCTATCTTGTCAATGTTTACAAAAAAGACAGACAAGAAGGGCATAGGAAAGACATCAGACCCCAAGAGCTTCTCCTGAGCATTACACAACCTGATACATGATTTGATACTTGTAAACTAAGGCTCCCTGTTTTAACTCCTGTTCATTTATTCCCCCACCATTTTGTTTTTCACTGCAGTGTGTTTCTATTTTCAGTTCTCACCCTTATCTATTGCAAGTCCCACTTTTCCAAACCACAGAAAGATACCACCCATTTTCTCACAAAAACACATCAAATTCCCTTAACAGTTTTCCAGCTACTTGGATGCCTAAAACACAAGCTTCCATCCCCTTTTATAAATGTAGTGAAGCCTATTTCATCCTAGACACCCTTGTGATTCCTACAGGCTTCTGTAGGAGAAGACACAGCCATCCAAATCACAGCCTATGCTCAGTTCTCTCTGAAATTACCATAAACCTGAGCTGCAAAGCTGCTCAGTCTCCAGAAAAGGAGGTGACAGAACCCTGTGAAAAGCCTTCTGAAGTGATGCCCTGCACTCCTGTGACACTTGCTCCATAATCAAGGGGTACAGTCCCAAGCCCCCGAGGGCACCACTGCCATCCATCACCCAGGAGCCCCCTGACCCACTCCCCAGTGCACTGCCAGTTCCCTGGGGCATTCCTTCTCCCCAGGGAATCTCCACCTGAGGTGTCATCCACTCACACTGCTTAAAACCTTCCTCCCAACCAACTGTTCTGGGAAGCTCCTTACTTTGCTTCCAGCCTTAAAATCTAAAGTCAGATCTTTTTTTAGTTATGAAAGGAAAGCAATACTGTGATGTTTTTGTTATCAAGGAAAACTGCAACAGTTCAATAGCACTTCCTTCTAACAGTTTGGCCCTAGTGGTCAGTTGTCTGGTAGGTTTGCTGAACCAAACTAATTACTCCCAGGCCAAGCAAGACAGTCAGAACACACAGCTGAGAAACTGTAGAGCTCTGAAGAGATAAGCTCTCCCAGATCAAGTAAATAAGAAGCTTCAGTTTCCCAAGACAACATTCAGTTACTCTGGATACAATCAGTACATGCCCAGCCCTTAACCTACAGGTGCACAGAGTCAGCTCCAGCCCTTCAGCCAAGCTGAACTCTTCCACACACCCTGGGTAACATCTGATCCCACAGCCTGTTGGCAGCGAGAGGCAGATCTGACAACAGCCAGCACTTCAAGGAGCACTTTTTAGAGCAGCAGTTACATATTTCTTGAAGCAGTAAGACCAGGAAAGTGCAGTAGTTGAAGACAACACATGTCATCTTTCTGGGCATCTTGCCTTAGCTGTACTACCCAGAGAGACAGTGTTATGCATTTTGAAGAATTGTAGATGAAGTGGCTGGGGATTTATTTCTAAAAAATTGAGTGCCCTAATTGCCCTTTTTTACCACAACTGGCACAATATGCACCCCCCAGCATCCTGCCTCCCCCATCCTGAGACTGAAATATAGTAGAGCACAGGCTGCTCAAGCATACAAATTGCCAGCGGGGAAAAGTAATAATCTCAAAGGCTTGCATCATTTCACAGTCAAGTTGTTTGAAGACAGACTAGCCATTACATAGAGCAGCTGTGTTATCTGGCTTTGCCTTTCATTCATTTATAGACTTGAGCTGGTTTTCTAAGTATGTTAAAACTATTTCCCTCATCAACAGTTTTTGTTCAGTATGCAGGGAACTCAGCTATAGCAAAAAGACACAAAGGCTTCCTTTCTGTATACGTCGATATCTTAGGGACATTGTTAGTCTGGAAGCCTGTCAGGGTCCTCCAGATATGTTACAGTATTGGCTGGAATTCACCAGGACACGACAGAAAGATCTGTCTTCACAAACTTGGGCAACCTTTTTTTTCCACAGAGCTGACTGGCACAACTGCATCTTGGTGTTATCAGTCAATGTAAGGATCAAAGACTCTCTCCTCTATTTGGAAAACAGAATAACTCAACAGAAATAAAATATAGATTTTCACACATTCAGGCATTATTGCCCAGAAAAAAAGGGCATTCCACATTATACCAAGTAGAAAAGAGTCATAAAAACAAACACTGCAATCTCAGGCATAAGACTTGCGAGCTCTTTTTTGAATTTGATTGGGTTTTTTTCTACATGCCAGAATACAAGATTTAGGCAGAAATCTGCAGTTAAATATAAGATAGGATTTAAAACCATACTTTCAGAAAAAAATAATATCAGGTTAACAGGGATATTTTTCAGTTCTTTAATATTTCATCCTTAATGATCCTTTACCAACAGAAGATCTGTTCCTATTTTTCACACTGGAATGCTCTTCTATTATTACATTTAAATACTTGTTGTTATCTCTGTATCAGTAGTAACATACACACACAGAGGGAGAGAAATATTTTAAATAAACCCTATAAATCTAGGATTTGTGAGGTTTCATATGTTTTAGACATTTTCCCAATATTACCACAAGCAATGGTGCATCTAGACCTCAATTTCTCCTCTTCTCCATCGCATCCTCTTAACCATCCCAATTTCTTTCCCTTAAATAAGGGGAGGTAAGTTTCTTTCCCTTTAAATTCCACCCTTGTTCCCCTTCTATGATGTGGATGTTCAATAAATAGTAAAATAACAATACAGTTGTCACACCAGATAGCCTTTCACCTTTCAGTAGTAGGTAGCAAGATGTTTGTATAGTCAGCATTGCTCTCTCCAATTCAAGTTGGACTAAGTTATAACAAAATGTCCTAATTTGTAGGTTTAGAAGCCTCCTTCCTGATGAACACTGTTACATTGTTCTAAAAAACAGCATTCTATGCAGGAGAAAAATATTCTGCAAAATCCATCAGTACTCCATGAAAGTCGCATACAGAGGTATTTACATAATGAACTGCAATTACTCACATTATATTTATCTAGTGAAGAATGAACCCATTGTGTGCAGTGGAACGTGTCTGCTCTGCACTAGCACAGTCACAGAGGAAGTTACCTGGTGAAATAACACATCAATCATGGGTTAACACCAAGCCTGCACCCGTGTAATGCCACTTGCAGTTCATTAAAGGAAACCAGCTGCAGAATCTGCCATTGTGCCAGACTCTCAAGGCTCAGCAAGAGGTTAGGAAGAGATGTGCAGTGAGCTTGAGAGTTGTTTGTTGTGGGCAGGGAAACCCTTTGTGTTGGAAGTGCTGTGACAATGATCATCACAAGGTTTACAGCTTATGCACACACTAAATCTGCCTTCACTGCAGCAGAGCCCTCAGCTCCTGCCTAATTGGTATTACGTTGTATAAATAACACCACAGACACTTGCAATGTACCAACACAGGTACTGAATTTCTGAAGTCACTGAATGGGTCAGGCTAGAAGGGACCACAGTGGTTCAGGCTCCCTACTCAAGCAAAGTTATCCTAGAGCACAAAGTCCTGAAGCTGAATCCTGCCAGAAGAAATTCTTTTCTTTGCTGACACCACAAACCTGCATATGTATTTTAAAATTTAATGAAAACTTGACAGACGAAAAGTCTGCTCTACTTACTGAGTTCAGAGTTCACAGGTTAAGTAAGGCTGGCTGAGCCTTCTGTTGGTAAGCATGCAACACTCAAAAATGCCTACAAAAACAGGCAGCAAACTGGACTCTGGTTTCTGGATTCGAAGGAATTTGATCGATTTTTGCACACATCTGAACACTGTCAGTTTCATATGCACATTTTTGCTACATCTTGGACTTCTAATAGTACATCCATACATAAAGTATTATTCACTGGGGCCTACTTGCAGATCAGATCAAGTTTCCTCTGTACCACACTTTTGAGTGTTTCTCCTCAAAATTCAACACTGGGAAACTACATAACCCCTTCATTTGACTTGTCAGAATGGGCCTGTGCTTAAGTGCTCCAACACAACAGTAACCAGCCCCTGTTAGAACAGAAAAAAACCCCAAACTGATATGTTTAGAGCTTTTGTAACATTTCTTAATTCTACTCTTCAATATTAGCAAAGTCCATCATTTAGGACTATTTTCCTTTATGATGGTGTTTTAAAATGACACAATCTTTGCATGGGAGCTGTGTGAGTGCAGCACATCTCCACAGCAAAGCAGGAGTCTCTCTCCTTACATTTCCTTTAACAGCTGTATTCAACTGCTGCTGCAGCATTTCACAGCCCACTTCAGACACATGTGGGGTGGAGGAGAGGATGAGAGGCAGATAGACAAGTTAAGCACCTGTTTTAGTCCAAAGCAAAGTGGAGTTCAAGCAGCTGCAACCAGGGACTTTTAAACCCAGAAACTTGCTCTGTTGGTTTTATGTACATGCACATCATTCAAAATTAAAATAGAAAAGCATTACTGCAGCAACAATTTCAAAAAATTAAAATACATCAGAACCACATTCTCAAATCCCCTGCACACACAAGATAAACAGCTTCAACTCATCAGTCTTCTCTTCCTTTCCTTAGCTGCTTCTTTTTCAGGGGTTTAGAGGCGGCTTTAAAATTTAACCTACAGATAAACACTCGTCTACCAAAATAAAAGTTCATTTTTGTTCTAAATACCTTCAGTTAAAAAAAAAAAAAAAACACACATTTTTCTCAAAAAATACCCAACAAAGTAAATTATAATTTTGCATAATGAAAGAAAAATTAAACTCATAACACACTTGTCAGTGACATTTTTCACTTTCATAAGCACATAAAGAATAATATAAGCAACTTTAACATCCCTGCTAAATAAACTCACCTTTCTGCATAGGAAGGCCCATCTATGTGAGAGACAATTGCATTTGATGAAAGGGTTTGTACAATGCCAGTCAGAGGTCCTGACTCATTTTTTTTTTACTTTAAACCACAAAATAGCTATTTCTGAGATACTGCATAAGTCAAGAGTCTAAGTACTTTTCTTACTGTAAATTAGTGAAAAAATTATCAAAAAACAAGAACAGTGGGGAACAATCAAAAGGAATTATATTCTATGGGAACAGAATTTTGTCACAGCCATGGGAGAGAAGAGCCAGGATCCCAAAACAACAAACAGACTGTCCCACAGGGCTGGAGCAGAGTGCCTGAGAGGAGACAAAGATATCTGCCCCAATATCCACAAGAGCACATAGAGAGAGAGATCCATTCTTATGAGTAAAAAGAAATTCGGGATGTTTGCAACTCTGAGTAAAAACATGCAGTGAATAAAAAGGTACATAAACATTAAATCCTCAGTTATTTTGATGACAACTATTTGAATCAGATGAGCAGGAGGAATGGGTCCTATGAGAGGAACACCAGAACACACAATTAAGTCTGGCCAGAGAAAAAGTAATCATAAATAGTAATTAATATTTTGAAAATCCCACTAAACCCAAGAAACAGACCTTGTTTCAGCTACTGTGTCCATAATTAGAAAGGAGAAGGATGATTGTGGCTAAAACAAGCAGATGCAAAACATACAGTGCTGTCTGCCATAGGAGGAGATGCTATACAGAAATAAATTAATGGTGCTAATAGCTCAGCTTTTTTTCCCCTAAAATGATAATAGTTCTGTTTCAGCAGTTTAAGCTCATGCCTGACCCGTTCTGGTCTATTGCAATTCTCCCTCCCCAGCTCCCAAGCCATGCCCTTGGAGGAGGGTAATGTGAAAAGCAGGTTTTCAGTGACAAACTTTCAGTGTTCCCCTGCTTTTTCACAGCCCAGTTCAAAATCTCCCAATTACTGTTTATGTACAGGTTGACACAAAGTAATTCCAGCACTTGATTATTTCAGTTGTTTGCATCCCACTAAATTGTGTGAGGAGGGAAAACCAAACACAAGGCTTGGAACAAAAACGATCCACTGCTAAACACATCCAAAACATGGGGAGTGTATGTGCATCCTGTCAGTGCTGTTGGCAGGCCTGCCTGCCATCAAACAGAAAAATGCAAACTACTTCCAGCAAAAGAGGGTTTTTTACCAGCCCTTTGATCCTGATCACCAGGATCCCTTTTTACACGAGTCCTCTGCAACGGAGAAAGATAGCAAGAAGTTGGGGCAGAAAAATGAAGTTCAGCTGCACTGTTCAGCACACATGCCCAAGAGTTTATACCTTCTTAGACACATGAAATTTTGAGACAGTAAGACACATTTTATAATAATGTAAAGAATGGCTGCAGTTTAACTATGCATGGAACTAGTACACAACAAAGAGCAAGGACTAAGTTGGGGTCTTTTGTTTATTTTTAGCAACCAGAATTTCACTTTATGAGTTGGACTAGAGCTAAAGTAAAATTACTGCATACAGGAGTAAGAGCCAGAACTAATTCATTATTATGGGTCTAAAATAACACTGACAAAAACATATGAGAAGTTATTCATAGCCTGTATACAGGATGGTACATAAAAACTTTGCATAAAATGAAACTGCAGGCAGATATGTACTCTCAGCATCAGCAGGTGGCATTAGCAGAGCATATTTTACATGTTTCTTAGCTGAAGCCTTAGGCTACTTAAAAAAAAAAACATTGGCAACTATGAGTTAATTAAAGTGGCAAATAGTGGTACTAGCAAGAGTTACATGCCCACAGGAGACAAATCAAACGTGTCAGTCTCTAAGGGAGCAGGCTGGTAAACCTTCAAATTAAGAAAATCCTATTACTTACTAGTCAGAAATATGCTGTACTTTCCAGTTTCAACAGCAAAGTCCCTTTGGAATGGAATTATTCTAGAATGAGACTACAGAAGATACAGAGCAACCTCTCAGTTCATGTTAAATATGTGAACCACGAGTAAGTGCCAGATCAATACACAGATACTTGGGGTAAACATGCTATTGTGTAAGCAGGAGTTCACATATCAATAAAAAGGAAATATTATTGAAAACGTGCAAGGCTTTGAAGCCACCGATTGAAAATACCTTTACAGGTGGAAAACTTGCCATAACAAGGTAAAAATCCAAGCAAAACAGCAAACTAAAAAAAGGTCTTTGATTCTTTTTGATGGATTTCAGATTTTATTCTGTACCCTGTCATTATACTTGCTCTATAATTATTGAGATAGTAGTACAGTCTCCCAGGACTTGCCTAGAAAGCTTAAGTTATTCTTTCCTCACACTACCTGTGATTTATTTCAAACTTTTGGGACCGAAGACTCAGAAAGAGAATGCATGCTTTGTAGATGTTTTCACACCTATTCTGGGAGTGAATTAGAAAAAGGAAATGCTGTACAACATAGGAAAATCCTGTTAAACACAGGAACAGTGCAGTGCACACCCATGGTCCAGCCAGCAGCCATCCTACTGCACAGTAGATCCACAAATGTATCAAAAGAACAGCAGCACACAGGCCCTCAGGGATGCACCACAGCCTGTTCCCTGACCATCTCCCCCACTCAGCAAGGCAAAAAAAAAAAAAAAAAAAAAAAAAAAAAAAAAAAAAAAAAAAAATTAAAGAAAAAAATTATACCATATGAACCTTTTGGGAAAGGGCATTCAAGTCTCCAGGATACGAATTCGCCCGTTAAACATCACTGCCTCCATGCCAAGTGCCCATCTGTGCTACAAGCTGGTTTGGAGAGCTGTGTCTGGCTTTTGTTTGTGAAAGTCTCTTTCCTGATGGTGTATACTGGGCAGATTAAGAAATACTTACTAGACCATTTGCCCCAAAAAATCCCCACCACTGGGCACTGAAGAGAAACAGAGTTCAAGCCTTTACAGCAAGTTCCTCGTGCACAGAGAACCCAGCCTGTCAGGATCGAGGAAAATGAATTGACACAGAGCAACAGCAGCTCTCAAGAGCCAGTAACAGCTCAACTTCACTGAAATGCTTTCTGCCAGGATAAGTTCATATCATCACCTGGCTCAGCATACTCCACAAGACATGCTCAAAGTCTTGGTTTTGACTAAATCAACTGCATCATTCCTACCAGATTTCCTACTTCTCAGATGTCAGATTGTTTTATTAACCCCTGGGTCCATCACTCTTCTTTTTGTGCAAGATTCTTCTCTGGTTTTCCTATATGCTACCTAATTTGTTATCAAATAATCTATGTTTTTAATTACCTACACTTTTGTTCACTTTTTCCTGCTGTACAATGTGGTTTTCCCTTTTCTCATGAGATGGATATGTTCAGAGAATACATTTGGAAAAATTAAACACTATTTTGAAAAAGCTTTGATCCATTATCATTTTCATGTTGCTCCCTATTTCAGTCTGTTTCAGATCTTCTCTGTTTACTACAGTTACAAAAAATCCCAGCCCACAAACCACTACCCAACACACACTGAGCTTGCAGATTATTTAACTACCAAGCTGTTAGTTTCACATGCTATATTGGGAAAATTCCTCCAAAATATAAAACACAAAATCCATTATATACTTTTAACAACCTGTAAAGATTATCTTATTCGCTGTAAGTCTTACAAATAGTCAAAAGCAAAAAATATTACACTGCAAGTCCTTTAGAAATCAGCTAGTTTTAAGCATAGTTTGTAAATCAGATTCTTCCTACATAATAAGCAAGCCAAAGGGGAGGAGTACAGATTGTTGTGGTATACAGCCAGTTTGTGTTTTCCACATGTAATGTTCATTCTAAAACTTGCCATTTTTTGGACTTTGATTTAACTTTATTAAACTATATAATTATAGAATTTCTATTAAAAAAACCTAAGTTAGTTATAAACAGTGGCTCCATGTTATTAGAAGCTGCTGAATGAAGGATACTCAAAAAAACCTGCACCTACTGTAAACATAATCCATTTTTATTCATGAAGTCTGCCTCAACATTGCCCTTGCTTTATTAGAAGGTAGAGAAAAGCCCTAGTATCATATTAGAGGAGGCCAGCTTTTGTACAAGACAGTAAATATTTATCAAAAACACTTTTACAGGACTAAGTGACTTCTTTTCCCAGACTTCCACGTTTTCACAGGAACAAAACATAGTTGAATTTGTCATTAAGTTGTCTCCACAGTAAAGCACTCAAGCAACACAGTGCTTCAAACACTACATAGAAATCCAGAAGAAACTGAAAACAAAACTCAATAATCTCTGCTACTTTTAATAAGAATCATTTGCAGTTAAGAAAATGTCTTCCTAACAAAGAGTTTTAGAGTTCTTTAATCCTAGATACCACAAACATGTGTGTAATATAGTCATTAATTCTTCATTTCTGCTCAAGAACAACCTGCTAACATCTGAGAACACACCAGCCAGGCAAATTGCCTTAGTTTTGTCTCTGCCTTTTCCACACCACACAGATAACTCTGCTCTTTTTGAGTAAGGCATCAAACTTCTGGCCATGCAACCACGCAGCAGTTTTGCAGGAGACTGTGGGGAAATAACAGCCAGGGGTACCCCTAAAAATGTGCTTTGGTGGCAGCCAGGTAAGAGCAGCACAGGAGCACCCAGAGCTCAGGCCATTCCTGAGTCACATGAATTCAGACTTTATCCCCCATGGGCAAACCACTTATTCTACTAAGAGCAAGGAGTCCAAGTGACAGAATATCTGAATGGCTAACAGTAGTGGTGGGAGAGAATCTGAACAAGTTAACCAGTGATTGTGTAGGGCCAGTAAGATGGAAACAGATGCTGAACAGCAGCTCGCTTGAAGGTCTCATCCTCCCCACAAATGTTTAATTGATCTGTCTGGATAAACAGATAACTTTGTTATTCTCTCAGCAAAAGGGCTTAAAACAAATAATTATTGTAATACAGACATCACTGAGGGCCAAAGCTTTGAGCCCCCAACACAGAGGAGAGAAGCAGCCTCAGAGCTTTCTCTTGGCTAACCAAGCTCTCTGCTTCAACCCAACCCCCACGATTTTTTCTGGGGAACAATGGCCAAGGTTGCTTGGCAGAGTGTTCGGGAGAGTGTCATCCAGAACATCAATCAATGCCATCGTAAAGGTCAGAGCCACCACATGCCAAGGCCCAGAAATTTTCCATTTCACTGATAAGCCTTCCTTTACCTCCCAAAAAGGAGTTTCAACTAAAGAAACAAAGAATCTATCTGCCAAAATACCATCCCAAATTATGCTGTAAGTACTTCCTCAGTTCTTCCTTACCACTTTCTCTGTGAATTTAGGAAGAATAAAAAACACTCCTCCAAACAACAAAAGTCTCCCAGCAGTCACCTAACCACTCTTAGTCCCCAAAGGTAACCAAAAGCATCAATGGGAAGAGCAAGTACAGAAATTATTTTGAGAAACCCCCAATAGGAGAAGAGAAAATAAAGTTAGTAAAAAGGCTTGGGAGTAAGAACCATTTGAAATACCCACTACCTTACATTTACATTGTGGATGCTTGGCACTTCTACCCTCATTCCAGAATTTCTCTTCAAATCTGTGCTAATCAAAATACAGAAACTGGACAGACTCAGAGCTCATTTCTAGTGGTGAGTGACAGGACCCAAGGGAACAGCCTGAAGTTGTGTCAGGGGAGTTTAGGTTGGATACTGGAGAAAGTTTCTTAACTGAGAGCGTGGTTGGGCACTGGAACAGGGTCTCCAGGGCAGTGGTCACAGCACCAAGTCTGACAAAGCTCAAGCAGCATCTGGAAAATACTCTCAGGCACATGGTGAGACCCTCAGGGATGGTTCTGTACAGGGCCAGGAGTTGGACACAATGATCCTTAGAGGTCCCTTCCAACTCAGCATTTTCTGTGATTCTGTAATAAGATATTTCTGGTCCTGGACAAACCTCTTTGTAGACATTCTATCTGAAGTTTTCAGCATATTAAGCAAACCTAGATTGAAGTGGGTTTTGATTTTTAAAAAAAAATGTTCAGATAAACATTTCTGAATATACCTAATTATATTTTCTTGCAGAAAAAAGTATGCAGAAAGCCTCTCAGGATGATCATGGAAAGAAAATTTTCTGAGGCTTTAAGGTTCACACTTCTATCATGATGAAAATAAAGACCTACTTTTTACTCAAAGCCTAGACAGGTAACATTCAGGAGGAGACAGAGCTGTTGATGGTGGCACCAAAGGTAAAAATTAAAGTAAAATCAGACATCGCTTTTATGAGTGTTTATATCCATCCATGCCATGAAAAGGACCTTTATTACTATTTCAGTGAACAGAAAGTGTCTGGTGATCTCACAAGTAAAACATCCTGCAAGATTTGCAAAGCATTCACAGAAAATATATGAATAAGAGGGATAATCTGTGGACCTGAATCAGCCATGAAAATCCTACTGCTATCTACAGGGGGGCTTTAGCTTCTTCAGACCAGATTCCAAAATGTTGTTCAAGCACCTAAAAATAGACTTAGACATCTGCTAGAGTTTTCAAAGGCATCTAGCACTTCAGATGCCTGACTTGGTGAGAACTGGCTACGATTGCTCTTCACTCCAAACCAGCAGCCAGCATTTCCAACCCAATAGAGGAATAATTCTAATTCAATTCATCTTAAGTGTTACACAAAAACAGGAACAGGCTGTAAAGTCAAGATCCCTTTCCAAAACTACAAACTAGCATCAAAGAAATGTTTTGAACATACAAAACACAGCTGAACAACCCCAACCATAAACTGTCCCAGCCTACACTTACAGACAGGCCTGCATGTCCTGTCCATCCTGTACCCACATAATGCAGGAAAATAAATTTATTCACTCCTATGTCTTTGAGACAAGCAACTGAGTCAGCATGTGATACGTTCCCAGTGCATGTAATGACAGAACCATTACCTTTTTTACTGTGAGTCAAATTTATGTGTTACCAGGACCAACCTCAGAAGGTGCTAGAGATTTGATATTTGATCTTATACTCGAATTTTGATTGCAAGATGTACAAATTATGCATTAGTTTTAGCGAAATATTAATGGATTATAAAAAAATAGTTTACCATAATATAAGAAACAGATTTTTCATAAATTTAATTTTTTTTATCAATGTCTTATTGTTTGGCATGAGAACACATATTTGCTACTTGACCCCCTAGGGTCCTCTTTTGTTTCTTACCACACCATCACACACAGAAATGTTCTCCAAATGCAAAAGCTATTCCAAATATTCCCACTATAGACTTTTTTATCCTATTTTTTTCCAAAACAGCTGCCACTGATCACTATCAGATGTAGGTAGTGGAGCAGAAGCAGCACTACCCCAGTCAGAGATGACAATTTCTAGGTCAGCATTTTCACTAAGGGGAGTAACTAAAATGAGATTGAAATACCAGACAGCAGCTGTTTATACTTTACACCAACCTGTACAGAAGTAGTGCATCTAACTTAATTATTTATTAGTCTTACAATAAAGATGAGGAGAAAGCAATTGTGCCTAGATTTGACTACGCATTCAAAATAATTTTGCGCTGCTGTTCCTTTGAATCTTTAAAAGCATTTGCTACTATTCTCTCCCCTCCCCCTTTTTTTACTGTCTTTAGGGAAGACTAAAAAGAAGGTTGGAAAAACAAAACCTCAAAATAGAAAAAGCAGACCTTGAATGCTCTAGCACTCCTTGGAAAACAGAGTGTTGTAGTCTGCTACAGGAGATAGCACTTCAAATTTGAAAGGTCAGCTGCAAAGCTTGGCTTCAAAAGCAACCCACAACCACAACATCAGAGAACAGAAATAACTATTCCTGGGCCAGAAATGAGCACTGGAGATTATTGTTTTCAGGTAAAACAGATGACAGAGCCAAATATCTCCTGATGCAACCCCTGCCCATCTTTAGTGAGACAGTAGAAAGTCCCATTTCCCTGAAGACAGCACAACCAAGGAACTGGAAGCCTTTTCCCTGCTCCCTGCCTGTGGCTCTCTCACCAGAACTCCGAGTGTTCACACCCTGTGCTGACACCTCTCCAGTGGCAGCTGCCAGCTCCTGACAGCACCCAGGGGTTCCTCTCCCAACCAATTCATGGTGTTATCCTTCCTACAACCCATCCGTCCTCAATTGTTTCATGCATATCATGAATGGCAAATACAGGAGCTAAAACACCAACCAGATGTTCAAGATCAATTCCTTCGCCCTCCTGTAACTGTTCTCAGTAAGACTTAGCTCAAATTTGGTGGCAGATATGGAAATTGTAGCATTTTTCTTCAATGACACTCAGACTGTAGGTCTGATAGATTTTTTTTCTTCCCCCAGTAGGAGCTACGCATAAAATATTCACAGCATATTTAGACAAATGTGTTTATATTTATCTAATACAATGTTTGTTTATACTGGAAATAAGCCTTGCATAGTAGACTCTCCTTATTCTTTGGAGAGCAATGTTGCATCTATCTCCCCTCACCTAGTGTTGGTTAGATAACCACTGTTGATTTATTAACAATCTGCCACCAAATCTTAATGCAGAGGAAAATGGTAGCCCTACAGTGACTGAAAATTCTTTTGTATTATGATACAGTCTGTTGAAGCAATAAATATCTTTAGTGGTCTTGCTGATAGCATGACATTAGTCTGCAAAGCCACGCATTTCCCCCCCTCTCCTCTTTCATGTTGTTTCATTTGATGGAAGGATCAAAGCCATCAAGTCATCTTTTCACCCCAACTCAATCAGGCAAGTAGCTCTTTGAAGTGATATTTTTTTCTTCCTTATTTTTCTTTTATTTTTTTTCCCTTCATTAGGAAGAATCTTTCCAAAAACAGTCTGACATTCTGAAGTTCCAGAATGTTAATTCCACAACAGGTGTGACACATCTCCAAAAGCAATGCTCTGATGGTTTATTTATGGGCTTTACTCTTCCTTTCATTTAAGAAGAGACCTTGAATATGTTTTTATATGTCCAACATATATTTAGAAACTCTAAAGGCAGCATCCATTCATCAAAAACATGAAAACTAAAGTCAAGAGTTCAAATAAATCTGAAAAGCCATTTGTGGCTGCAGCTTAAGGCTCTCGTAGAAAGATGTCAAAATATCTCCATTAATGATTGCCTTGCAAGTGCTGGGAGGTTGAAAGCCTGTTACTAACATTCTTTTCTCTAATGGGAATTCAAACTACTGTGCAAAAGAAGGTGAAAAAGAAGAGATGAAGAAAAAAAAACAAATTCAAAATTATTTAATTTCAGAAGTCAAGAAACATGGCACTTTATTCAGCAACACAAAAGAAACAGCACAATTTTCTCCCGACCCTTGATAACACAAAGCAGGAATCATCCAAAGCAGCAGGAGCCTGAAAATTCAGTAATCACTGACAATCTGTACCATTAAAAAAAGCTTAGTGATTCACTGTATTGTTAACATGTGCTTGCCACTAGAGTTTTTTTATATATTTCAGCACCTTCCCAAAGAGCATTAAGAGATATAAACAAAAATCCATTTTGTATTTCCATTTGTAATCTCACCATATTTTGAAAACTTTCACTTAATTTTAAATAGGGCTACTGAAACAAGAAGCTACCAGAGGTCACTGGACTGAAAACCAGTGTCTGCTGGCCAGGTGACACACCAGTAAAAGTCGAGGGCAAACTTTTAAAAGGGAGCAGGGAAAGGCAAAACCAGGCAGCACAAGTCAGATCCCTTCACACCTCAAAGGTATCTGAAACAGCACGTGCTTCTTGCTGCCACAGAGCAACTGCACAACACCACATCCTGCATTTCTCCATCAGATGGTGGCTCAGTGTCCCCTTCTTGGGCAAGGGGTGGTGGTTGAGATTTGTCCTGAATTGTTCCCTGCAGCTGATACCACTAAAGAGACATCAAATAAGCAGCTTCTGTAATCATTCAAAAGGACATTAGAGCTATTGAGTTTTCAAAACAGAAACTTTAATTGAAAATGCAATCTAATTTATTTTAATAGCCCTCATTACATTCCCATAACACTCAGAGGGAGGAAAAATATCAGAGATATTTTAGTTAGGCTGAAATTTTTATTACAAGCTTAAAGACTTCAGAACTGAGGGCTACAATTTTTACAAAATGGGAAACTGAGTTTAGGAGCAAGGATCCAAAATTTGGGAGTGTAAAAAAAAACACTTAGTGCTGTTATCTCCAAACACAAACCCACACTTCATTTCCTGCCATTTTCACTTATTCATAGCGTTAAAAAGACTCTTCAAGTCTGCAGTGGAATTAGTAATTTAAGAGCAGTTAACTTTGAGTCCAAATTAAAGACAGCAGTGATAAAAATTACCAGGTGCATTCATTTTTGAACAGCAGTAGTATCAGAAGCAAAAGCAAGCCCTATTGAAAAATCAGAACCATTTCATCTGGGAAGCATCTCTACAGAGTACGAAACAAAGGCAGGGATCAGAGAAACTCCAAACTGCTGCTGGAAGAAAAATGAGGTAAGCAACCAATTCCCTTGGCTACATTTTCTGTGTAGGAAATAGACAAAACATGTCACTTTGGTAACCTTGGCCCACAGCTCTTACACTGTGTTTCAGTTAGTTGTTTTTAGATTACCACCACCCAGATGCAGGAATTTAAAAGCAGTTTTTCAATATCAATGTTTTTCCTGTCTCTTTCTGCAAGGCAGATACAGAGTGTTGTGACCCATTGCCTCCAGCCCAAAGACTGACACTAATGGTAAATCTATTTCATTTAAACTGTTAATTCAGCTGCATAAGGGAGGTCAGAAGGTGCCAGCTCTTGTTTTAATATTGCCTTGAACATTTAACATAGAAACCAGTGACAGATTTCAGGATGTCATTCAGCTTCCCCTAAAGCTTTACTCTAGACCTCAAATGAACTGGCAAAGTCAGGAACAGCATCTATTTCAGTAAAAGAACAAATGGCTATTTACAGACCAAGTGTTCCATAAGCAACACAGTTGATATATAGCATTTTTATATAGACCATAATTGTATATGCAAAACATAAAATTAATAGACAACATTAGTTCTGTTGTTATTTTTGTGAGTTAAAACAATACAAGAACTTGAAAGCATAGGCAGGTTTCAAGTAGTCAGATATGAGCAAGTGATATCTCCAGAAGCTGTTGGTTTACAAATGGATATCTTACATCAACAGTTAAACAAAAGGCCACCCAGCAGATCCACACAATACCACTGAATTATAAAAAGTGAAAATACCTAATGTGGTGCAAGGACTTTTTTATCCTTGGGCCCTCAAACACAAATTATACTGTTTAATTGCACTCAAAACAAAATATATATATATATTAAAAAAATTATGGTTGCTGAAAGGAGAGTCCTTGATTTCTTTGTCTTGTGGATTTAAGAAATACAATTTCAAGATACAAACAATGTGTTCAAGTAACACATTGAACCAAAGAAGAGAATTCATGCAAATTAGTCATCTTTCAGAATGACAAGGGTTTTTTTTGATCTGCTGTAAAATTTCAAGCAGTATTAATACATTGATATCAACGGAGCTAAAAATTTGTGAGTACTGCAAAAATGTGAGGATTGTGTATTGTAATAGCTCACCATGATACAAATTGTCATTATTAATATGCAAGTCATTTGCACACACTAAGACTAAAAATATTGTTTCATTGTGGTGATGCCATAATAGAGAGACATTTTCAGCATCTGTTGCTGCATTTATATCAAATGAACAGTCCACACATGGTGGTTATGAACAAAAACCTTCTCCTGTCTAGTTACATTGCTCAATATTTGTTCTTTCTGTTTCAGTGCCATCTGCAAACTCTGTTTTCAATCATTAGTTCCAAGGAGTTAGCATAAAATACTGCTATAGTTCTTGTTTGGGATTTTTTTTGTTTGTTTGTTTTATAGTGGCCATTTATAGTTTAGATCTAAGGATCTTTATTAATGACCAAGGGTCTCATATGGTTCAACAAATACAACCTCGGCTCTTGGTATAAGCCTGTAGTTTCCATATATTAACTAATTACAAAATTATGTGGAACTCCCCAAACAGACCCACCCCACACTTTCCTTCTGTGAAGGGACACAGCCCAGTTATCACCTATCCCACCCTACAGAATGCAGACTATAAATAGGAATGTTGATTAGGTGGTGTTAATAGTATAATGCCATACACATCACAGAATTTGTGAACTTATGTCAATAACAGCAGCCATGGAACCTTTGAAATAATGTATTACAGTTATTGGCCATTGCTCTCCTCCCTGCATTAAGAGTAATTTCAAGAAAACATTGTTTAACTGAGTGGGAAACACTCCTGTGCTGATACCTGCAGGTCCAGGAGTGCAGAGCTTTACAAAAGGCTCTGTTTATTATGAGGGATCTTCATATATCAGTCTTGAGAAATCCCCAAAGGCATTTGAAGATATGCCCTAATTCTTTTTTCCAGCCTTCTTTATTTTCATTCTCTTTTGATAATGCCTTGTTAAGGAAGTAAAACCAAATTTTTATTCACAAAATTCTAACAAGTAGAAATTTCTCATGAGTACTGTAGAGCAAAGATATTTACCCATCATCAAAATGTGTGATGCCTGTGTGCATCTCCCAGGTCTCTACTAAAGCAAAGCAGGCTCCTAGCACTGCAGATGACACTTTTATTTTAAAATATGCACAAAAATAAAAATGAAGCTATATATGTGCAAGGTTGCCAAGGTGTTAATTATGACCCAGAAAAAATTCTGCAAAGTCTCAACAAATTGATAATACTGTTTGCCAAACTAAAACATGATTTTTCACATAACTCCCAGTAACAGTTTAGCTTTTATGAGTGAAAATAAAAGAGCATATTGTAACTTTTTTAATCTACTTCCTTTTCAAAGAAAATGACAGCCCATAACACTTTTTCCATCTTGTACTTTAAGGGGAAAAAAAAAAAATTCAGCTCTGGTTAATGTTGATCCATAGACCACCACTTAACAAGAAAAAAAAAAAAAGAAGAGTATTTTCTGAGTAGCAAATGATTGGAAGCAATGGAATATAACTAATTAGTCATTTCTGCACCTGGGAAAGCATTACCCTGCTCTACAAAATGGGATGGTTCATGAAAAGGCCAGGTAATGGTTCCACCACTACAGGCCTTGCTGCATTATTTTTAAACATAAAGGCTGAGTCTGCAAAGTTTCATTGCATTTATTAATATTTCTTGTTTTCTTTCTTTCTTTTCAAGCAATCCAAAGGTTTCTTCAACAAAACAGGTCACCTTACTTTGAGCACACACACAACTACTCAAGCCCTGAAGTAGAACAAAAGTATTTCACAACTTGGTAATTGAAAAGTCAGTAATGCCTGTGGTTTACACATTTCCACAGCCACAAACACTGAAGATCAACCTTACAAAAAGGGGACTTGATAAATTCTCCAATATAGTCATCGAAGAAAATCCACAGGTTTGAAGGGCACTATTAAATTTAATTCTTGGAATTGCTGGTTGTGCTCCAGGTGGGCTTTTATCTACAATTTTTAGACTTGTGCAATTTTAGACATGTGTCACCGTTGGTTTCTGAGTAGTAGAGGGTCAATAAAGAGAGGAGATGGTATTTCACAAAAAGCATGAACAACCCCTAAAGTTGGTAAGTAGTGCACATGTATCTGGTGTTCCTACAGACAAGCATCACCTTTGTGCTTTACTGATCACTTTGAGGAGTGTCTTTCTTTTATTAAATTCAATTGTTTTATGTTTTGTTCTTCTAGACAATTGAAACTGAGTACAGAATTCCAATAAAATAGAAAAAAAATCAAAAAATTACTTAGAGAATCCAGGAAAGCAAAACACAGGCAACAGAGAGGAATAACTTCTTTTTACATGAAGACTGAAACCATTCATCAGTATAGATTGTCTAACCAGCAGGGAGAAGTAAAAGCTCCAAGTAGGACAGGAGTCAGTGCACTGAAGAGGTGGTATCATTCAAAATGCATCGAGCTTCCAAAGCATTCCAATTAAAGAGCCCAAAACGGGCTCTAGATTTAAACTAACAGACATTTGACTACAAGCTTTCCTAAAAAAAATATATAACAGACTACTGAATCGTTTAAAAGAACAACAAACAAAGCTTTGAGGAACATACAGCCAGATACACCAAAGAGAAGACTAAGTATCTGAACAGATATTCTTTTATGCAACATCTACAAAGATACCAAACTTATAAACACAACAATTTCTCATTTTAGATGAAAACACTCTTGATGAGGAAGGGTAGAAATTAAGAATAAACCTTGACTGTCAGTATGATTAATGTATATCTCTGTACCACTAGAAGGTTCATTTAAACCACCCCTCTTCTAAGAAATCTTCTGTTTCCAAAAACTTAAATTTCATCAATACACATCTAACTACCTTAAATAATTTTTTCTCTTTGGTTTGTAGAGAAAGCAAAAATAATTAAAGTCAGAGAGGAAAATCAGTGGTATTTCACAAAAGAAAAACAGAAACAAACAAAAAAGAGGGAATTGTGGGAAGAGAGAGGAGAGAAGTGAGTTACAGGCTGTGAGACACACCTGCAGAACACCCTGGCAGCACAGGAAGGCACTGGGCAGCTCCTCTCCAGCAGACCCTGGGGGCAGGAGGTGCCACACAGCAGAGCCCTGTGGAGAGGAGCCTGCCAGGAGCTGACAGATGGGTGACCAGCACATGGACACCCCATGGAAGGGTATTTAGGATGTGGCAATGTGTGATAGGTCACCGAGTGTTACAAATACTTATTATAATATTGGCTTTTTGCAAATATTAAGATGAGTGCTGTATGTATAAAGTTAAAATAACTTTGCTGTAAAAATATAGATTTTATTTTTTGCTGTTAACTGACTATTAGACATAGTAATGGAGTAGTTGATATAGTTATGGAATTGTTTGCTTGTTCAGAATAACATCCAATGAATATACAATAAAGACCCCTGCCACTGATATGCCAAATACCAGTACCCATCACCTGAAAATGTGGACCAAGGCCCAAGCCAGAAATTATAAGACTAGAACTACAACCAAGAAATGTGCATGCTCCAAAAAGGCAGATCCAAAGAGGGGCCATGCTAAACAGTTTCTGGAATATGCAAAACAGTTTTGTGGAAAATATGAATATGTAATAGGATGATGTAGCAGAAAAGGTATTTCAAGAGGGTCACCAAGCACACAGAGGTGGCTCTTTACCTGGCTGTAAAAATTTTGCTTTGTTGTCTTTGTCTCTTATTGTCATTTATTAAACTTTTAAATTTTAACAGGAAAGTAAACCTCATTTTTCACTTAGTGAGAATTATCCTAGAAGGAAATCCTGTCTTGAAAAAAGTGTGTAAAACCAGCTCCTTCCTTTGAATAAACGATTCATATTCCCTGCCAGTCTGGGTCTGTTCCTCAGTCATTACACTATGGTGACAAAAAGGCACTAGAGTCCAATTGGTAGTTTCACCTCATCATGTCCTTCCACCTTCCCCCAAACTGCCCATGATATAAAAGGATGATATCTATGAAAAGGAAAAAGTTATATTGTGAAATTCTGTTTCCACTAGCACAGATGTGTATAAGCACTTGTACATACTGGGCATCAACTTCATGTACTTCAGATATCTTGACAATGCTTTTTCATCAGTAACCTCCTAATTGTTGAACAGGACTGGAAAGTCTCAGTAACAAATGAATATTTTTACTTTTATTTCTGTTCTCAAAATTAGGTACATGGTACATATTTCTCCATGCTATACATTACAGTCCTGGCAGTACATGGCATTTTCTTTGTTGAAGTTAAGACAGTGAAATATGTTAGCATGTACTCCTAAAGATATTGCTATAACTTGATAAAATTATACTTTTCCTGCTTGTCTTCCCCCATCACCCCTCCAAGTCATTCTTTCACATAACAGAAAAGAGACGACAATAAAAGGACAAGGGAAAACAAGACAAAATCAGGATCACTTTTCTTTAAATACATTATTAAATCTCTATATAGATGCATTTATCTGGCATACTAAAAGCAGATATGTGTAAACTCAGTCACTACCAGTATCATCTGCCCACAGAATTGAAAGTTTGCAAAAGGCAGGCAGAGCACAGGCACGTCTGCAAACTCACTGCTGTTGGCTGGCTGGCCAGGGCTGAGTGCTGCAGCTGTCAGCTGCAGCAATCTCACTGAGGCTCAGGCTGCAGCAAGCAGAGTGTAATTTGGGCCCCAAGAGAACTGGGCAAGGGATGCCAAAGATAAGTCATATTTATCTAAGACTAGGGTGAAATGCCAGACATAAACAAGGTATTATTACACTTCCTTTGTTTTCAAGTCCTTTTCTTTGTCCAGTCTGTGTTGCTCAGTGAGTCACAGCTTTACAGTTTTGTTCTGAAGGACCTTTAACATCTATTTAACATCATATTTCTTACAACAACCCAAAGTAAACTCTTGCAGGTACCAAGGTCACTAAATCACCTGATCACAAGCAAAGACACTCCAAGATGAGATAGGGTGATTCAGCAGTACCAAGAGTCAGGAGGATAATAACTGAACATAACAATAATGCAGCAATCCAGGCTGAATTGCCACATCAGTGGGACCCAAAATGGAATAGATCTTTCTAGGAGGAGACATAATTAGCATGAAGATGAGGGGAGAAAACAGCTTCTGCCCCAACTACATTGGATGATGTACTACATTGGATGATGTGATGAACTTGAAGTTGTTATACCACTGACATTTTCTAGCACTTGGAATTCAGATATGTCCTTGTCCAACTTACTAAACATCACAAAAAGGAGTGAAAAACACTCATCTCCATACTGACACAAGAGAGATTGCTGTAAACAATCAAGGCTTAACTTCAGTTCTTACATCTTGAGTGATGTATTCCATCAAGACACTGCTGTGCAAAAGTCATCCCCACTAATCCCAAGACAAGTTTTTTATGTCAGAATTCCAAGGCAGAAACCACATAACCACCTGAATAGGCACTTAGACCTTCAGAGCAAACCTGCCATACAAAAGCTTCATAAAGGAGGAACAAAAAGATCTCACAACTGATTTTGGAAACCAGTAGGGCACTGAGTGCTAAGCCAGAAAATAAGCACTTCCATGATTCAGCAGGAATGTTACAGGCAGGAGAAGAAGGACAAGATCCCCTCAGGGATCCTGATCCAAGCCAAGCAGTGTACAAGGGGTTATGAAGAAGTTACAGAGGAAGTTCACACAGGTACATTATTGTTCAGACGTTTTCAGCTGTTCTCAACTAGAGTCCCCATATGGCAAATACAAGTTTACTGACAGTAGCTACTTTTTGCACCCTTTGAAAGTAGCTCACAGATTTTCAGTATCACCATTCTCTATGTAATTCTAGAGGAGGAGCCCAGGGGCTAACATGTGACTGGTGGCAAAAGTGAGAAGACTCCATTTCCACGTGCCTATGAAAACTCAGAATATCTTCCTATGCCTGACTTGTCCCTAGCTTACAGTTCTGTTCTGCAAAACTGCAAAACCTTTTCATTACATGCAGCAGCAATGGATTACTGGAGAGTTCTCATAGCACACAATAACAGTCTATTGAATTTAAAGATTGAAAAGAACACAAAGGCACATGTAAGAAAGACAAATAAAGTTTAAGAAAAAAATTTTTACAAGGAAAAAAAAACTAAACACACAAAACCAGGATGAACAGAAGGTAGGTGGATGGCCAATGAGGATAGGAACACTTACTTATCCAACCTGCAAGCCCCACATCTGTCTTCTCACAAATCATAACATCTTTCTTATAGTAAGAAAACTTACCAGGATGAACTCCAACAAATCCTTTGTATTGCACTCCGCATTCTCTCCTCTCCAGCTTTTTCTTCCACTCCTTCCCTCAGAGCCAACCTCGTCTCTTATAACCTGGCTCCTTGTTCCCAGAGCACCTGAATCTCATGTGTCGATTGCTCCCAGATGGGGGCAATAATGATGAACTCAATGAGGACCAGGTGTGTGTGGTGGTTTTTTTTAAGCCACATAAAATCTGTTAAAAGATTTACTAGTTTGTAGTTATCTAAAGTTATTTACCACAAATTTCATCTCTGAAATCTTTTTCTGTAAGGTGAACTTGAACTTAATGTAAGTTTCTCATTTTTAAGTTGTCGTGGTTTGACAATGGCCCAACACCAAGCATCCAGGAGAGTCACCCCGTCACCCTCCCCTGCCACAGTTGAGCAGAGGAGAGGAAAAGAAAATTAATTAACATTTCATGAGTGAGATAAGGACTGGGAGAAAACACAGCATGGGCAAAACAGGCTCAGGTTAAGTTGCAAAGCGAATTTTATTACTAACAGAATCAGAGAAGGATAATGAGAAATAAAATAAGCCCTTAAAACACCTTTTCTTCCCCCAGCCCCTCCCTCCTTCCCACTAACAGTGCAGGGGGACAGGGCACGGGGGTTTTTGGGTCAGTTCATCACCGAGGTTTTCTTCTGCTGCTCCAGGAGAGGAGTCCTTCCCTCCTTCCCCTGTGAGACCGTGGGGTCCCTCCCATGGGCATCAGTTCTCAGTGAACTTCTCCAGTGTGGGTCCAATCTCACAAGCAGCAGTCCTCCCAAAACTGCTGCAATGTGAGCCCCTCCCATGGGCACATTGTCCTCCCAAAACTGCTGCAGTGTGGGTCTCTCTTTCCACGGGGTGCAGTTTTCCAAGGCCAGGCTGCTCCAGCCTGGAAGCAGGGACCTCCCTCTACTGGGTCTCCCACTGGATCGCAGCCTCCTCCAGGCATCCACCTGCTCCAGCATGGGCACATCCCCAGGGATTGTGGGTGGATCTCTGCATCCCCCGTGGATCCCCAGGGGCTGTGGGTGGATCTCTGCATCCCCTGGATCCCCAGGGGCTGTGGGTGGATCTCTGGATCCCCCTGGATCCCCAGGGGCTGTGGGTGGATCTCTGCATCCCTGTGGATCCCCACAGGCTGCAGGGGTGCAGCTGTTTCACCACAGTCTCACCACAGCCTGCAGAGGAATCTCAGCTCTGGCACCTGCAGCTCCTCCTCCCCCTCCTGTGCCACTGACCTTGGTGTCTCCGTGTTGTTTCCCTCACATCTTCTCACCTCCTCCTCTTCTCTGACTAGGAACAAACTGGGCACAGTTTGATTTGATTTTCTTCTTCAATCTGTTATCACAGAGGTGTTAGCACCCTCTCTCACTGGCCCAGCCTTGGCCAGCAGCACGTCCATCTCCAGAGCCAGCAGGGATTGGCTCTGATGGACATGGTGGAAGCTTCCAGCAGCTTCCCACAAGAGCCACCTCTGTGGCCCCCCTGCTGCCAAAAACCAAGCCATGCCAAACCAATACATAAGGGAATATGTTACTGTAAGTGCCCAAGAAATAACCCATTAACCTTCAGGAATTACTGCATCCATGATCTACAACAACAAAGAATTGTTATTATTTTAACAAAACCTTTTTTATTGCTATATTTTCTTTAGGTGATGATTTTGTTTGCAATAGTACTTTGTTTTATGACTCTAGAGAAGTGTAAATTGACTGTCCTACAAAATTAGATCTCTCCTATTTCTTTACTGAAACAAAATATTTATGTCTAACAGAAGAGACAGATGAGGTGCTTTGAGGGCAGAGACAGCCAACTGTTACATATGATAAAATATCAAAATACTTTATCTCTACCATTACCCCTGATTTGTGGTTTTCTCTAGGCACTACTGTCATGGACATGAGCTCAAGAATGTGGATTATCCCAACACATGATGGTGAAAATAGGAAGATCTAAAAAAGCACTAAATAATAGATACAGATTGGGTCCAGACAAACTGAGTAAATCGTAAATATTTTTCAGCTGCGGTTATTCTTAATTATTCTAATTAAAATATCTGAAGCCATTACTGCTGTATGTCAGCACTGAACCCCATGTCTAAATGGACAACACACAGGTCCTAACATTTCAGCAGTGTTCAGGTCTCCTGGCTTGAATAAGAAGCCTTGCTATGCTTCTCACAAGCTGCCTAAGCACAAGTTTTTGTGGGTGTCCTACCCTAAATCTTGCACAATTCTCTCCAAAGTACTATTGCACTAAAACAAGCTTCTCTAACTGTGTTAGTGAATGCTGGTCACCTTACAGAATAAATGTTTCGTTTCTTTCTGAGGTTTATTGCAAAGGAAATGCAGGAGTTAACGAGTTTATTTAGATCCAGAGAGATGCATGTCTGTGAGGAAAAGGTCAGAGAACAAGCGCCTGCCCAAAGCCACTGCTCTGACCCTTAATAAGGCTCAGTCTTCCAAATACAACTGCCAGAACCATTAAAGCAAGACTTTAAATATCACAAAGTATTTACATCTGTCAACCTACTCTACTGAAAGCTGCCCCTGCCTATGGCAGGGGCTTTGGACTGGATGATCTTTAAAGGTCCATTCCAATATAAACCATTCTATGATTCTGTTAAACACTTGAATATTTCAATTGCCAGGAGGCATTTGGAGTTATTCAAGCCTGTGCCTCTTTGCTTCTTCTTCTTTGTTCTCCTTTCATTCCTCAACCAACCAAATAAAACTCAAAATTATGTCAACTTCCATAGCAGTAATGGCCATCTTAAAGTGAGAATACACTATTATTTACAGCTTAGTCCTTGGTAAGACCCAGAGGAAAAAGAAGTGTATTCACTCAATACAATTCCTGAACAAAAAGCTATTTTGTCTCTTTTTAATTCCACATAACTTAAATTACACCCAAAATAATGCAGAAACTTAGCAGAGTAGGTGGGTTATTGAAATTATCTGGATGTGTAGTCTGAAATCTCATCCTTGAAATCTGCCCCACATAAGTAGCACAATTAAGAAATTAAATAATTCTGTGAACAAATAAATGTGTAAAAATGCTAAAAAAAGGCTAGAGGAACTTTAATTAATGAAAAGTCAGTTAACAAGAAATGGAACATATCTCTGGATGTCTGGTTTTAGGACAAAATATATTTGCTTTAAAGTTTCTTGGGTTTTTTTTTCTTCAAACATTTTGCTATGGATTTGAGAAGAGACCTGCCCTGCACAGAAGGACTTCCAATGGAGTTTAAATATTAAAAATGACTGTGCAAAAATGCTGTTCATCTTTGAAAAGCTCTATAGATGAGATGTTTTTGTAAGGTCTTGACTCAAAAAAAAAATTTTTGTCCATTAAATACAGGGCTTCAATCCAGTCTTGATTTGAATTCAGGACTCCTTGCAGCTGCCTTGCTGTCTGCCCCATGCTGCCCAGTCTTCTTCATATATAAACTTACATCTCTATTTTTTATTAAGCATCAAAATAATTTCCATGTATGGCATGCATAATTGCAATGTATCTTGGAGGTAACAGACATTTCCCCACCTTTTTTAAAGTAAGAAGTTGATTTCTAAGAACCTAATCATCCTCAGCAACTGAAAAACACCTTTGGCATTTCAGGGATTTTATACCCTTGCAAATTCCTCATGGATCAAGATATTTGGAGGAACAAGTGTAAAGCAGTGCTCAATGCAAGGGGGTAGGTAGGAACTTACAAGTACATGGTATTGGAAACAGGATTGAGTTTTCTATCCTGGAGCAGGATGTGAAAGGAAGGAATTTGAGTTTGCAGTGGCTTTCATGTTTCTCTCAATATAGTGAGGTACAGACATTTTAGCTGTTTAGGTGGCTGGGCCCATGATAGCATAAGGAATCTTCATGTAACCATCTCTGAGTTACTTTACTCTTTGCTCAACCAATGTGTTTGACATTAAGAAAACGTACTGTAATTAAAGCTACTAAAAACAATTTTTAAATTCTTTGTTAACTGCCTTGCTTTTCAAAAGTACTGAGATTTTCACTGCTCAGCTCTAGCTGTTGTTATGAACAAGGTATTTTTCTTTTTAGAATGTGTTCAAGCACTAGATTCTGCTTTGCTGTTTCAGTCTATGGTCTCTGTGTCTGCTTGCAAGGCACAAAGATAAGAAATAAAATTAATTTACAATATCCAAAAAATGGATTTTCTGTTCAAGGGAAAGAAGTATTAGTGTTCACTATTATCTATCAGATAGTTTCAGAAATCTCTCTCTCCCACATGGTTAAAATTTTAAGAAGAAGAAACTACAAACTTGCTGCTTTAATACTACTTTAGTGATCCCAAATCAACTCCACTCAACATGGTTGTGTGTACTTTTCCCAAATGTATTTACTATATATTGGAACAAGCATTGGGAGGATTATTTGTGATGTGACCAGAATACAAATCACTAAACTATGCTGCACTGTCTGAATGTGTACTAGTTTTCCTGCTAAATTCCCTAAGGCAAAAAGAAAAGAAGCACAGATGGGAACTATCTCTGTGCAAACCGATGCATTAGGAAAGAAAGATCTGATTAAATCACAGTTAGCCTCACCCACTTCATGAAACACAAGAGACCTATAATATCAGTGGCCATCATTTTAACCCATCCTTGGAAAATATTTGTAAAAATATGGTATTCAGGTACTTTGACATAAACACTGATAAAATATTTGACCAAAGGGATGAGTGAAGGATTGATCTGAGCCAGATGAAAAGGGTGCACGTGCTACATGAGTCCACCCTGTTTCTTACCCAAGGCTGTGTAGCCTTTGGTTCCTCAGGAGATACTGCAGACTGGAATGTTAGAAGCCTACAACTACCATAGTGTCATAGGAGAGAAGGTAGAGACAGAGAAATGAAATCTTGAAAGAAGGATTTTGGAAATCCTACATTCTTTTTAATGTGTTTTTAGTTTGTGTTTTGCATCTAGTCAGGCATAGCAGCAGGAGAATTTCCATTTGCATCCAAAATCTACCTCCTTGAGGGATAAACAATAACATAAATAGGAGTGAATTCAACCAGCTCTTAAGTGTCATTTCAACTTTTATTTCATAATTTCTACAAACTCTAGACTATGTCCAAGGTGCTCCCGATGAGTGGCACAAATCAACAGGCATTGTTTGTTAAATATATAATAGAAGTTCATTTTATACTCATTTCCCTTCTTTATCACATTTATATCTAAACTTAAATGGACACTGGTATGTTTTACTACTCATGTCCTGTGCTGTTGAAACCAGGATTACACTGGCAAACTTATGGGGCATTGTCTTCACTAAAGTAATGATCTAAATCAAACTGCTCTGGTGGCCTTGAAGGAGCTGAGGTGCATTTAGCACAGATGCCTTCAGCTGCTTTGCAAACACCATATTGGTAAGAGGGGCCAGCTTGGAGGAAGAAGTTTTTGCACTCTGAGAAAACTCTCAACGCTCTGAGTACAAGCAAGTGGCAGAGAGATTTCCCTGATGACCACAAGCATCATCCTTGAGAACCACTAAACTAAAGAAACCCCTGTGACATTTATGCACTAAGGCATCCAAACACAAACACTTTTCTCTTTCCTCTTAGTATGATACAAAGCCCCAAACCTTCTCTCATGGTTACACTGTTTACCTCTGTTCACAAGGAAATCCTGAAAGGAAACACAGATACTGCAGTCTGACTTTTCGCACTGTGGGGTCAATTTTTTGTCATCAAATTAGTCAAAACATGGATTTGTGTCTAGTGACATCAATATCGTGATTTAATCCCAGGACTGTCCAAGAGAAACCCACATATCCAAAGCATTCTGAGCACCAGACAGGCAGAGAAAAAACTCCCAGTCAAAAGATCCTGCTCCCAGGTTTTCAAGCAGCTCTACTGACCTGCTGCAAGGTGGTTGGTCTTGACAAGGAGTTCAGATTATTACTGGAAGCTAAGCCTTGGCTCTGTCCTGCTCTATGAAGAGTTATCAGCCTGGATGGCATTCACTGCATTATACTCTGCTGCTCAGGGTAGACATACATTTAACCTGATTTCAATATATTGGTTTGAAGTTTCTTAGGAGCACGATCTATGACAGTGCAAAATACTTATTTTATGTTTATATTATGATAAAAATCACATGCAGTAACATCATTAAGTTTTTGTACAAGCTCAAAGAGAGAGAGAGACTGACCCAGGAGTGAACACAGGTGGAAGCTATTGATAAAGGTCTGCATTAGAGTGCATGAACACCTGTGGCAGAATTCAGTTAAGTGCTGCATCAGGGGACTTCAGGTTCATCCCAAACATCTGAAAGTGTTTGAATGTAACAGCCATTGGATACAGCCATGCAAAACCAGCTTGGGAATTGAGAATATCTATTGAGAGGGTTCCTTTTTGACAGGTCCTCCTGACAAAGTAAGCAGTACTTACTGCGTGTTCCAGCCATAAAAATCCATAACTAAGTTCTATGTACGTTCTTCATTATGTGCTTTCTCCCACTGGCTGATCTATTTCACTGTAAAACTTTCACTATGGGACTGAAATGGTTTCAGGTTTGCACACAACTTCACTGAAGTATTTTAGAGATATTTCAGGCAGCATTAAATTGAGATATTTGACCTTGACAAATCATTTTATTATAGTTTTGTGAGATTGTCCACCTTCCTCACTGCTAATTTCTTAATACAGCACACATTTCTAATTTTAGACTTGCAGAGGTATTGGACTTCCCCTGAAAAAAGTGTAACTGAATTCCTTTCACCACTCAGTTTATTTCCTCTTCTCTGCTGTCCTTGAGCATTTTGACTAGCATAAGATATTCTTTATTCAAATTGACCTTGTTCTATTTTATTGAAAATAGCCAAGTTTTATCAGTGTCATTCATTGCTTAGCAGCAGACAGAAAGACTTCCATCCCTCAAAAGAAAGAGGAAAAAAAGCAAGGAAAAGAACATGTAAAACAGCACCACTGTAGTTTTGAGGTTTGAACAAAATAGTAAATTAGTTTCTAACCTGGGCAGAACTAAGCTGTTTGAAGAGAATTAGACAAAAGTCTTCGTCACCTTAAACAGAATTCACATCAGCTCAAGACAGCCTTCTAAATTTTTCACTAAAATAAAATAATTGCCTTTGTCTAGATCGTAGAATCATGTCTTACTTGAGTCTAAGTGCAACTAATATTGTATGTGCACATGTATATAAACAGCACTCATTTTACTCTTAAAAAACTGAGCTTGGATCTACACCTCTAACTTGCAATATTAGTGCATGATAACCAAAGATAATGAGAACAGAGTTATTCATATGTACTCTCACTGTATAAAGCTTCATGATGGCTATTTAGGGCATGGCCCTGCAAGAATATTTTTGTTAAAGCCACAAAAAAATAAAGCAAATGTTTATAATATAATAAATATGATCTTCCTTAGCCTTGATTTTTACTTCTATGGAGCTTTTTTAGAGATGATCTGTCATAATATTTGACTTTTAATAACTATGTCCATGGTTTTTTAGGCTGAAGTTGCAAACGTAGTTATACCTGCTATAGAACTTCATACATCCATATGTAAATGTTACAAGCCTAAACTTTATATGGTTTGGGGAAAACAAACATGATGAAATGTGGAAAGTCTCATAATCTCTGTGGAATAAAGAATCAGGAAGATCTACTGTAGCAGTTATCTTAGATTTATTGGTTGCAGCCTGTCCCTGAATCCACAACCACATTTGCATTGCAGCTCCCAGCCAGGGAGAGTTGTGAGCCTGGCTCACTGCTCCCACAGCAAGACACATTTAAGGTTCACAATTTCTGGCTCTGAGTCCTCACCACCTTTAGTGTTGTCTTTACTTTTTTCCCTGCAAGTGATAAACGCTGCTACACAGCAAAGTGGTTTCTGTGTGTGTAGCACAAGCTTGCAAAAGGAATCCCTAGTTGAAGGCTTCCCTGGGATACTGGATGCCATTCATCCCAACTTTGTCCAAATGGCCCCAGACAGAAACCTTTTCAGTCCACACAGAGACACATATCCATGAACTGTAGGTGTTTAATCACCCTAGGACTTCAAGAAAAGTCATGATTACCCTGGCAACTCCATGTATTTCCCTATGGATACAAAACACACACTTGAAAGGAAAATGACTCTATCAATATGAAAAATTCATCAGTTCTTTCTAAATTAAACATTCAAGCTAGTCAGAATACAGCAGCTATACTGTTCAAAAGATCTAATAAGTAATTCAGACATATTTCAGATGCTACCCTGGATGTCTCAGTGTGTGCTGTGTGCAGGTGCAGAGGTGGACATGAACACGTGCACACCCCTATGTGTATCAACTGCATCCCCAGCATGGGAATCTGGAATTCCATGTGAGTTATTGAAACAACAGCCTCATGGTAGCTGGGTAAATAACTTACAGAATAAAGGCAACATTGTGGTAGCAATTCACTTTCTGCATTTGGAGTAACTGAGAAACTGAGAATCAGAAATAGATAAATTAACACACACAGAACACAGACATGAATTGCTGTTATGTCAGATTTCCAATTAATTAGAGGGTGCAACCATGCAGCAAAAACACATTTTCGAAGTACCTAAGTTTCAAGGTTTGCTTTAGTCATCTATTTATTTTTGGTTTATTAAATAACTTGTAAAATCAAAAATCCACTGTTAAGGGGATTATAATCTAATCTCCATGGTCAGAACATAAATGTATTACAGAGCCTGCTTCCCTTCAGTGAACCATTCAGGTGTGTCATTTTGGTCATTTACGTGAAGCCATTCTGTCATTCCTCCCTCGAAACTCAGTTGTACAGAAGCAGGTGTAGCAAGATCCAGCCTGACCTGTTGGTAAACTTAGTGGTGACCATAAACCCCAAGTAACTGAATGCAGGCCAAAATCCAGCCCACAGAACCACATGTTCCCATTCAATTCCCAATACCCTCAAGTTTTATGAGGCTTTTTGGGGAATCAATAGCTACATTGTTTTCTTCTGTGAATTGTTTCCAATGTTTTTGACATATGAGCTATGCTTTTTTGCTTTTCCCAAACTTATTAATGTTCTATGTAAATCCCAGTAGCACTTACACACCAGTTGATGTCTTTTCCTACTGTCAATGACTGCATTTCAAACTCATGATTTGCTTCAATCTGCTATCCAGCATTTCCACTCTCAGTATTTATTCTTTGCTTTTGAGTGTATTTCAAATTGTTTGCTTTGCAGACATATTACCTTCCAGAGGCAGAAAGTACATTATCACTAATGTCAGCTCTCTTCTTAGTTTGCTAGAGTTATTATTCACCATAGCTGTTTCCTGTAATGTTCTTTCCTTAATGGATAAGGGAACAAGGGGCTGCAGTTCATTTAATTGTCCCAAACTTTCTCCTTATTACCTGCCTCTTCACCAGGAGCAGTAAAAGCAAGTGCATTTCATAGGAATAGGCCTCCAAGCACCTTTCACACACTGAAAATGGTGTTGTGGATGAGTCTGTGAGCAGGTGAACATGAAATGCTTCATTTTCCTGAGACATGGCAAATGGTAACTCACTTTTCCTTTCTGTCCCTAAGCAAGGGAAAAGTACATCAATTCACCAATCAACATTTAGTCTGTCTCACCTTGTTATTTCATCTCTTAGGCTGAAAGTTGTGTCTGAATAAAAAGAAATTCAGTTTTGGAAACCCACCCAATTTTAAAATAAGTCAAGACCTCCAGGGCCATATGCCTGAACTATACCACTCAAACATCCATTTGGAGCAAAACTAGTACCAAGCAGTTACATTTCTGTTCTAGAAAAGAGAATATTCACAGATATTAAGAAATTAAGAAATATCTTCCCATGGTCAAAATTAGTCAGATTGATTAGGTCAATGAGAGACATGGGACAGATATTTTGATGATGGATTTGGATGCAAACTCACTACATGAGTGAGGATAGAATTCTGTCATGATCATCAAATGATGCAGCCAGATGATTTTGCAAAAGATTCCATGACCAAAACATTTACAGTTACACAGGGACAGACAGTTTATCAACAATGATTTGAAAAACAATCTTTCATTGTTTCATTTTGTATAAAGCAGAAAACTCGTTTTATCCATACTATGGAAAATCTACCCCCCTGGATTCCTGCTGAAACACGGGTAAGTAAAAGGATTCATAAACCTGCCTGGAGCTAATACCTCACCTTTTGCACTTTTTTCTACAGATTGACTTACTCATACCAAGGACCTTCTCCAAGTTATTCCTAATGCTGAATATGCAAGATTTAGAAAGGCAGGGACTGCTGAAACTACCAGGGAATTCAGCATTGTTCTACCACTTTAGCCATCTCACAGAGGAATTATAAAAATCATTTTGCAATTTTCACTGAGGTGTTTGAATTTGGAATGATTCATATAAAGGCAAATCAGAGAGCCACTTTCACTCCTTGCATTAATTACCTGCACTTTTCTATGGAGTGTGCAGGCCAGCAGACTGGGAGCTACTGGGACAAGGACACGGGAAGTGTCCTGCTCTGCTCTTAAATATAAGACCAGATGAACAGGAGGTGCAATTAGAAATTGTCTTCTGCTGATCTTTTCAAAGCAACTTGAAAAAGGACAAGTGCCTGATTTCCTGGCTGGACATAAAAGCTGGCACAAACAGACATGATCAAAGTATTGACTAGAATTAGACAATTAGCTCATTGATGGCACCTTTGATAAAAGAAAAGGGGTTGGCCATGTTTCTTCCTCCCTAGGGAAACTGTGACCTGTTGGATATGAGAGAGTTGCAAATGTGAAATATCTTCGTTCCACAGGGCAAACAGCTGAAAATCTAATCTTAAATAACATTTCCATAGACTACACCTAATGCAAGCCCTGCCACAGTCTGAAGCTTCAGCAGTGGAAAAGAATTTCTGGCTCACAGCCCATTTACCAGGATTATCCCTCATGCATAAAGATATAATGCTGTATGATCCAAAATAATTTCCTTCCAACATTTTTCCATGTAAACCACTTCTATTGTCACAAGTACTCCAAGTGCAACTGATGGTGGAACTATTGCAAAGCTGATGTCTCCAGCTGGGGCTGATTCACTCACCCACCTTCTGAAACCATTAACACAGAAGAAAATTACATACAGTCCTCAGTCCCTTTTTACAAGTGTTAATTTTGAGCTTTTACACCTCTAAGTCAATTCTCACATGTCATAATTACTTCTTGAGAGCACAACATTATACCACTACAAGAAAAAATGAGAAGGAAATGCAGACCACATTTTGCCTCACTTAGGGGTTTTTTTGAACATTTGGATGCTACAGAAACTCTCAGGTCAAGGAACACCGGACAAATTTTTGGCCGAAAACTGTCGGATGACTGATTGACACATCCTATGAGAAATGTTTATGTGACTTGTGAATATTATTTGTTGATAATGTGAATACTGTTTAAGATCTTACATACCAATTATTTTTTAAAATGGCAAAATATTGTTGATTAACTTCAGAAAGTATTTATAGATAATACTGAATTAATTAACCCGGCATTTTTGCTGCTCTGAAAATGATGACTATGTACCACAAGTGCAAGAGGAAGGCAAAGAATAGAAAAGCAAAAGGTCACTTCTCTTGCCCTCCTCTGACTCACCACTCCTTTTCTCATGCAGTCAGCCTGTTTTTCCCTAACGTATATAAAATGCCACATCTACAAATTTCCACCAAGGTGTATCAGGTTGCAGCACCACAAAAGAATTCACCTTAGATTATGTGAATATTCTAGGTGACTGTATTATTTTTAGAGTGATTAATTCTAATCTAAAAAACTTGCCACAAAAGATGACTGATAATTACACTGGAAAACTAATGAAAAGGTGAAGAAAAATGAATAATATTGAAGATATACAGAGGATGTAGCCTCTCATACACTCTTAATTAATTATATATTCGTCTGCACTTGTTACTTATGTAAAGAACCTCAATTTTCTGACAACCTCCCTATGCTGTTTGGCAAGGTTTCATTACATAAGACTGTTTCACAACTACAAGGAGAAAAAATGCAGCCAAAAACTGAATAGATAATTAATAATATATGCATTCAAGAATTTTAAAAGTTGTGCAGGAAAGCTTTTGGGGTGTGTGTGAAATCTCTGTGTGTTGTGCTCACAATATCTTTTATCTCTCTATTTTTCAAAATTTCTGTTTTTCCACAGCCTCCCAAACTTACCCAGACTTGCCTGCATATACCCAAAAGATACAACAAATTAGCGTATTTCCAAATTTCTGGAGAAGCAACTATTAAAGGATAAAACAATAATATCTTTTTCCATTGCTGTGCAGTTACTCATTGAAAAATGTGAGCACTGGAGAAAATGCAACAGGAACAAGGCATTCACAGTGATGGGTCCTCAGCTTCTAAACCCTTCTTGAGCTGGGGTTCAGAAACTCACTGGGAATTCTGTAATGATCAGATAAGCAGAGAGAATTTTCCATGAAAAGATATAATTACCACATCAATTGTCATCTTTTTAATGGCAAGCACTCTGTGGATACTCACAGAACCCTCATTAACCTCTCGAAGCTTGCTTTCAAGAACCATCAAACTAAGTTAAAATTCAGAAAGGATTTTCTGTGCATGATCTTTCCTTTGCTCCCAAAATCTTGCTAAGAAAAAACCTAGAAAAGTCTAGATGCAAATAGATGGATACAAACTGGTGCAGCATTGCATGTTTTAAGTTTGGTAATAAAATATGGAACCACAACAGTTACTAACATTTTAAGCATTTGCACAGTAAAAATAATATTAAATCCCTAAATTATGGTGTATAGTTTCATTACTAAGTGTCTTCCAACAGAACAGGGAGAGACAATTCCTGTCCAGGCTTATTTGTGTGCTAACCCAAACTGGCATTTATTCCATGTAGCTCAGTTTACATCTTGAGAAGATCATAAATATTCAGTAAAGTGGCACTTACAGAGCACCTGGATTTAAACACCTGGCCATCTGAGAGCAGGAATTTCAGTTACACAATCCAAAATTGCATTAAGAGTTCATTAACAGCTTCTCATTCACAACATTTAACAAAGATCAATAGTAAAATTTAGATGTGCCAAAAAGGAGTTATTGTATATATTTTAGAATTCAAATCCCAAGGTCCAAACTGCCACTTTTCCAAACTGACATCTAAAACCAGTCTCTGGTATCCATCCCTTGGGAATCATTTCCATTGCTTCAGTATGACTGACCTGATATTCAACCTTTTAAAAATCAGGCCAGTTATATTTAGTCACCAATCTATGGACTTGGAACCTGAACTCAGACTTCCAAATTTAAATTTACTTCAGTATTTACAGAGGGCCACTCAATATCCTTGCCTGCTTGCTAAAGAAATTCAGAAATTCAGTCACCATAGGTTTTAATATCCTGAGGACACAATTTCATAGACTTGTGTTACAGCATACTCTGCTTTCTGCAGCTCCTCTCTTCCTGCAGTGTCTGTGACAGAGCTCACCTGCACCTCCAAAATTCCATGTGTGCTTTTATGTATGGCACTAACTATTAGGTACCTAATACATACCTCACAGTAAGAAGGACTTCTCAAAATAAGGGTTTAGGAAGGGGAAGTAATTTGCAGAGGACAGCAAGGAGGAAGGACTTGCCATCAATTTCTCAATGAGAAAAATCTACTTCACTGCCATGTGTGCAAATCATGTTGACATCTCCATTAAATATATTGTTTTTTTCTGAGATACACAAGGTAAGAACTAAACCCCCTCCATTGTCTGTAAATTCTTAAGTATTTCAGAGGGAGTTTGTTTTACTTAAATCCACACCATCAGCAACAAGTAATGCTACTTTTGTCCACACTGGGTCTAGAGAAAGGTGAGTTGCAATTCCTCTATAAATAAGAAAATGAGGTAAGAACATGTTTGAACTGGAGGACAGATGAATTTCCAAGAGAGTTCTTTTACAAAATAAACTCTTTTATACAAGATATTTTTTTTGTTACTAACAGAAGCATTTAAAGAAATTGTGGTGTCATCTCTGATGGCAAACCTGCCTCCCTTGTGAAGGATTATTCTCCATCTTTAATAGAAGAGTAGTGGAACCATAAACTACAGGAATGAAAATAGCTTGAAAGCTGTAAAAGGAGCAAGAATAAAGAGAAAAATGCTGCATACTCATGTAGAGATACAAAGCTAAGATAGAAGCTGTCAATAACATGAATGAAACAGAAAAAACCCTTTATCATCAGTTCTTCAATTATATCATATTTGCTCTGTGTTTTTGATGTGGGAAAGGAAAAAACCCCATCCATGAAAAATCCTAGGAGATTTTTTTGCATCACTGCAAATATTTCATATCTTAAAAACACTTCCATCCAGATAGTTTGATCAAAGATAATGCCTATTATATGTACTTACTCCTTTATGATCGATTTCTTTTGATTGCCAATTTTAACAGTGAGGCACAGCTTCTCATCCTACCATAAAATCCAGATGAAGGATATTTTCAATTCCATTAATTCTTGGAATTAATTGTAATTACTTGTAACTCACAACAATATATAATGAACATCCCCTTAGACATGTCCAGTACAAAGGGCACTAGGAAACATAGAGAGCCTGCAATTGTTTGCTATTTCAGGTGATATAATCATCAACATTGTTGATTAGAATTTTACCGATATTTTGTCTCCTTTTTTTCAAATTCTAGACAATAAAAAAATACCTAACAGGAAAATGAATGCAAACAAAACTATACGGGGCAAATATATTTTATGAAATAAAAAGACTCAGTTACAAGCTTTATAATAAAGCCTAGTGTAATACTGAGCACTGAAATTTCTAAAATTACGATGGTATGGCTCATGAACATTCTCATTATGTTATGGAAAAGAAATCAGGAATATCCAAGATAAAAGCTGAATCTGCCAGAAACCATTTGTGGCTAAGCAACAGTTTCTGCACTCACATATCTGAAGTTTGTGTTAGTTCTACAAAAATGCTTTGTTCCTATTCTTCTGAGCTGTTCTTTATTAGGCATGCAAAGCTCATTCTTGTGCAATTTGACTGAGTTAAAAAGGTAAAAAAGAAAAAGTTTAGATCCCATACAGCTCTAACAGGAAATACGTACCTGAAATTGCGTTTAGATGATTAGGCAAGTGGAGCCACTGTTGGGTTTTTTTTTGTTTTGTAACAATATGTTTTACTAATTACTCAAACAATGAAGACTTTAAAGAATCATTCCAGTCTTAAAATGTTTTCCTTCTTATCGGAACCTTGTGTTCCTTAGTAATATAGCATTTGCAAAATATAATTAAAGTTGGCATTAAAAATGCCTCTAGTAAGCAGAAAGCAGGGTCTTTCTTCATTTCAACTCACATATTTAAGCATTTCTTAAAACTCTAGACAGTTTTTCTCTCCCACCCATAAACCCACAAAAAGATATGAACATCTCAGGTAACAATACATTTACCTTTTTAATCTCCTGACTAGAAATATAGTATATTTGTGCTTAAGAAATACAAACACACTTTCAGGGAGGAAAAAAAGCCCAGAAAGAATCTCAAGCCACTGTTGCTTTATGACTTCTAGGAACTTAGAGCTCCCTGACTATCCAAATAGCACTAAAAGTGAAGTAAATTTGTCTACCACCATGATTATGATTTTCTTTTGTCTTACCCTTAAACTGAAGCACTTCAAGGGTACTTATTATCAAGTCATGGATTGCGTTGAACTTCAAACATTCTGTTATCTGTGGCTACTTACTTTAGTGTGGGTTTGAAAGTAAGTGCTGTAGAAATTCCAGTGAAGAAATAATACAGCAGGTAGCAGCTTATCTTTATGTCAATAGGAGACATAAATAATGCCTCATTTGGTCATTTGTTATGTTGTGTTAGCTACTGATTTAATCCTCAGGTCCTATTCTCTGAAACAGCCAGAAACTCATAAGCACCATTTCAGAACTATTTGTTCTCATCAACAGCTTCTCAGAGATTATGGGGGGGAAAAGAAAAGGAAAAAGGAAGAGCAGCAAAGACTAACACTTAATTTAGCAAGTTATTAGCAGTCAGAAAGAAGAATGGTGACTAAGGATTAAGAGCATCATTTTAGAATTCTGGTGGTATTCAGGTTCAGTGACGCCCAGACCTGATCGGTTACAGAGAGAAGCTTTGCTGGAAAGTAAGACATGACAGGTCTTATCCTTTTCCACAAAAGAACATTCCTGGATCACGGTAGACATAAATCTGCATTACTCATGCTAATCCTTACCCTTTTTGATGAGCTACCAGCAAGGGATCTAAAACTTAAATGTGGAAGTTATTATGACACAAAGTACATGAACAGAGGCATCACTTTGCACTGAATAGCTCAACATTTTCAAATGTAAATAACTTTCTGTTCTGAAATATATTTGAACCAATGAACTATAAATTATAAATAATAAATGAACATTTAAAAAAGCTACAAATTCTTCTCCATGGACCACTCTAACAGGTAGTTTTTATTTCATGTTTTTTGATCACAGCTTTTGGCCAACTTCTATTTTGTGTAAGCCTATTCTTTTATCCAAAACAGTTTAATCAAATCCACTCAGTGATTTCCTTAGTATGTAGCTGCATGTTTCAAAAACAACTTTTTGTTGTGGCATTAGCAATAGCCTGCAGTTATCAACAATTCCCAGTTACAAGGACTGACAGTGCTATTAATTGCAACACAAATTTTAGTGAAAAATTTCACTGGCCAATGTATAAGAGCAGCTAATTGTTTTGAGCAGGGGAAAAAATACATTTTGTTATAAACATGACTTCTAATAATGGGATGGATGAGTCCAAAGAAAGAATAGGTGAGTCTATCTGAAATGTCAAAAAAAAAAAAAAAAAGCAGAGGTATGTCTGCAGCCATTGTGGTTATTTTTTAAACAACTCTTATTACCAAATTTAATATTAAATCTAGCTCATAGCTCTTACATGTATGGATGATGAAGCTTGTGAGAGTAGCTAGCAGTCCTTACTGTTAAATTACAATTACAATATATCATGACATCTTTAAGAAAGTATGGTCTTCATCACCCCTCTTTTGATGTGAAAGTTTCAAAAGTGAGTATGGTAAGGTAATATAAACCAAATTCTTAGCCATGTGCTGTGTCTGAAGGCAGGTGACATTTCTGATGGGATTTGGTGAACATAAATTGAACTGACCTTGGAAGAAACCTCAATGTCCTCATGTGCATAAAGCAGCAGGAGCTATCTATATGCAGTTTCACACCTCATGAACTTTTACACATTATTCATCTAAATCAGAGATCCAGATACAAAATCTGGCACTTGGGACTTGATGTGGATTTCTGATATTCCTTGGCAAGTGTGGAATGGCTATATTTAAATGATTTACAGATGTAGGGGCAGGATAGTGGGGAGAGGGTTATTGGCATTATTTTATTCCAGATGCACACCTAAAGTGCAGATAATCTTTGTTCTGCCCAAGTGGTGTTTCAAAATACCACGGTGGAGAGAGCACAGTGGCTTGGAGACTGATTATACAGAACATCAGTGGAGACTGCAGAATTTCCTGGCATCTGGCACACTCGTTTAAACGAGGAGCTTGTCATATGCTGGCTTCTCAGCTGTGGCATGTCACCTCGAGTCTGCAATGCTCCAGCGTGGGTGAAATGACACAGCTGATGTGCCAGGATGTGACATACCTTTAATTTCACATGCCATGCATGGCTGCATCCCCCACTGTGAAATGTTGCAGGGACATATTTTTCAGGTGATGTTACATTGCTTTGCTGGATTATTTGCTGCAGTTTGAAGTCCAATTAGTGTTTGGGATGAGAGAAGGAGTGTTAGCTGAGCTGTCTGAATGGGACACTCACTGGAGACTGGTTTTAATCCTCTCATAATGCTAATCACCATTGCTCCCATCATTTATTTTCTGTCCAGCAGATGAATGTTTCTTCTGAATTGGACTATCAAATAAGCATGGTAAATAAATGAGAGAAACCTCAACATAATTATTTCTGGCAGAAGTCAAAACCAGAACAAAATGGCAAAATGTACTATATGTCCTTTACACAGAAATCAACAAAATAAATGGTTTAACATAAATGGATATACAGATATATAACTTTATAACTTAGCATATTATGAAAACTTCCAGAAATACTTTAGGTTTTCCTACAGAAATGACAAAACACGCAGAACAAGGCTTAAGAAACCTACGACAATGGCAGAAATACCAAAGGGATTCAGGGCCATGACTGCAATCACAGGAATAATCTTTCAAGTTGGGACATTCAAATTTTAAAATTTTAAAATACTGTCACAAACATGTAGCTGAAACACTGAGTTCTGAAACAAAGTTTTTGATAGGACACTTGCTAAAAAGACAAGAATATCTATACCACTTGGCTTTGAAACTTTACATACCATGGTATGTAAATGATACAGGCTATTCTCAAGCCCCTCTGTATGAATTTGTTTCTTTAACAATCACCTGCTGTCCACCTCATGTCTGCCTTTGTATCTCTTGCAGGAAGGATATTTCACACCAAGCAGGAATGTAAAATACTGACCATTTGATGATTAGTATATATTCCAGCAAGGTTAAGCCCTTATTTTCCATAAATATACAATATCTACCAATTTTCTTTTTCTTAGTAATAAATAAGCTTTTAAAAAATACAAACATAAATGCTCTAGAGGTACTTTGAGTAGCAATAAAAAACTAAAGTTACATTTGAGAGGCTTTGACCCCGACTGGCCAATAATCCTCAGTCACTGCCTGGATGCCCTAACCCAGGACAAGTCTGTCTCTGAGCCTGTTTAATTCCTTACTCTTTCTGCTAAGAGAGGCATGTAATTTGCCTGTTCCAAAGAGGACTTAGTAATCCAAAGGATTTGCTCTTTTTGCCACAGTGTGGGGCAGCACCACCAATCCAGTTATTATTTGACACTCCAGTGAGCCAGTGCCCGACTCAGGCCAAAGTAAAAGCAGTTCAAGCAGTGGCATCCTGGGTATCCTATGGCCATCCCAAAAATTCCATTGCTGCTCTTTTGACTCAGTAGTGGGGAAGATAACAATTCATTGAGTCTTGATACTTCATCTATTCAGATTCTAAGACACATAAAGGATGAACATAGCCTTTTACATATGTAATAGCCCTATTATTTTTGCACATATCTATTATAAAAAGTCACAAAGAGATTCTTAACTACAATTCCCTTATAGTAATGAATATTTTTCAAAATTTAGTGGAGGAATGACGCAATTGTTGCCAGGATTTGAATATTAAAAAAAAAAAAAAAAAAGGCAAAAGAAAAAAAGAAAATAGCATGAAAAAACCTCATTACTACCGTCTTAGAGAAGGACAATTGGTATTGAATTATCAATAAATGCAGAGTGAACAGTCTGCCAAATTTACACCCAGAACTATCAGAGAGAATAATTTTGAAATATAGAAAGAGCTCTGAAAACTAGATACAAGAATGTAAACAAAAGCTATTCTTTTTATTCTGAATTACCCACCTGACTCAGTGCCATAATTTTCTAGGTAGGAGGGTGAGAAAGAAAAGAGAAAACCTTAAATATCATTTCCCTTTACTCTCTAAGTGAAGAGATGGCTGAAGCAAACATAAAAATCTGAAAGGATTCATTTTCTCTTGTGATTGCTAAAGTTGGGATGTGTGGTAAAGCCTGGGGCCTTTTAGCTGTGTTCAAATTTGTGATGTTATTTTTAAAAAGGATTAATTGGTGAAAAATTATAAGATTAAAATGCTTCCCACGACTCCCCTAAAATTTCATGCAAATATCTTAACTGCACATCCCTTGCTCCTTACCTCTTGTTAACCCTTTCCAGTGGAATGAGGAGCTCCTTACACTGGGTTTTATATGAGCCTAGGCATGTAGTTAAATCCACAGACTGGATATTTCCATCACAATGATAATATGCAGCAAAGAAAACTGATTAAAAGATTCGTCCTAGAGTTTTAACTGAAGCTATCATGTCTTAAACACAGCAGAGAGTGGAGATACACTAAAACTGCAAACCAGTCTGGGAACACATGAGTTCACTGTGAACACTTCTCCCCACACCCTGGCTGGCAAGTGGACTGGCTGCACATTTATTGGTGTAGTCTTTTCACATAAATCATAGCTGTCCAAAGTCTAATCGGATTTTCCCTGGCTGCCAAGGTTCCCAAAGGCTTCTGCACCATCAGCTTGGCAGCTCCCTGAGCTCGGCCAGCCGCGCACGGCAGAGCCTCCAGGGAGGCTCCTTCTGTTGTGCACATCCTCCATGGCCAATTAAACTGGCTCCAGAGTCACCTTGTGCTCTGGGTGGTGCAAAGAGCCCGCAGTGCAGGCAGGACCAGGGCCAAGGTGTTGTCAGATCAGATCCTAAGGTTGGGGAACGCTCTCACAGAGAAATTTCAGAGTTACTTTCACAGCTCATTGCGGAAGCTCCACACAAATGAAATAAAACCCTTCCCCATGACAAAAGCTGGAAATGAAAGCATTCTCACCTCAACACAGAGCAGGTCCATACCCAGCAAAGCAGAACTGCAAAACACCATTATGGTTGTTGACCGTGGAAATTTCTAAAAGAAGGCTCAGAAAATATTATGCATTATATTTTCCAGGTATAAGAGATGAAAAGATATTAAGAAAGGTCCCTACTTTGGGAATTATTTTGAGGTTTATGTTGCTTGTAAAAATTGTAAGTTTATTAAATATATGACATTATTCAGTACAGCATTTTTACTGTTGTACTATACAATGACAATCACCTATAAAATGCTGACTAGCCAGCAGCAGCTGTTGAAGAACTTGCCAGAGTTGCAAACCAAACTTTCTCAGAAATTTGAGCTACAAGCTGAGAAGGCTGAAATATTAAGGAAAGAATAAATTGAAATAATTAATAAAGACTGGCAGCTGGCTGCACAGTGCTTTCAGAAACTGAAGATTCAAGATCTAACATGAGAGTTACCTGTAACCTCAAAAACTTTATCAGCACAGCATGAAAATGTGGAGGTACACTGAAAAGACTTGAGGAAGCAGCTGTTTAACACAAGCATTTCACATTAATTGTGAAATATGAACAATAACTTAATTTAACTTAATTTCAGGAAGAATACTTTTCTATGAATATATACATATAGTCGTGCGTGCGTGTATGCAAACATATACACACTTGTACACTCAACCTTTTGGTAAGGTCCCTTTTTTAATTGAAGCAAAGCTATTTGAACCACAGTGTAGATGGCTGTATTCCATATATATGCCACAACTGGCCTTGTCTTTAGTAAGAATGTGCTCAGTGTTGATTAATCACTTATATGTGTGAATGTCCACTATGAACACAATTAAATCAAATTACAGTAATTCTCTTTAAAGTCTATTTTTAACATGTGTTGCACAGCAATGTTTCCTGTTGTGGTACACATCTTAACACCAACACATTCTTGTGGACCACTGCTTTTTTGAAATGTTAGAACTGTTCTTTGCTCAGTAATGTTGATTTCACAACAGAAGGATTTTTCCTTGCCTCTAACTTTATGCTTTTTTGCATCAAATCACTGCCTGGCTTATATTAAAGATTATTTTCTTTAACATACTACATACAGGCACCATTTTTTGATTATGCATTCATTTTTCAGCATGTAAATTAATATGCAGAAAATATCAAAAGAGGACTAACTCAAGAAACTTAATGGCATCAGGATGTGGAATTCAAACCCAGAAAATCTATTTGCCTGGAGAAGAAAGCAAACACCAAAAGGAAGTCTCCCTGTGTCTGTGTTTACTCTCACTGGTGTCCGTTCTTGGATGGAAATGGACAGTATTTCTTTACAAAAGTGGACTCCTAGGGATCAATCTCAAATCTAGTCTCAAATCTAAATACTCCAGGCAAGGCATCTATCAACAGGATGATTTATGATTGCCATGGTACAGTGATAGAAAGAAATGCTAATGGCCCAAGATGCCCTGAAAAGCAGTGTGGGTTCCTTTAAAAACATCGTGCTTCAATTGCAGATTGCAGCTCCCCAGAGGCTGCCTCCCAGCACATGCACCATGGATTCCTTCAGCACACTCATTTCCTTCTTTTGAACATTTCCCAAAATACATCACTTACACACAGATGCACTGAAATTGAGTTTTTCACCTTTTCTAGTACTCTAAATAGCATGCAGAATAAAGTAATGATGACATTAAAAAAAAAAAAAAAGGAAAGAAAGAAAAAAGAGCTTTTTTTGTCTAAATCTTTGTTTTCTGTAGCTGAATTAGTTTGGTTGATACCGTTTCATTTGCTGAGTACCAGGAAAATACATTCCATGCAATTAGAAAGTAAATTTGTATTTACTATATAATAATACTTGGGAAACACAAGAGGAAGACTTGTAGTCCTACTATGATGAACCACCAACGAATAAAAAATCTTCTTCCTCACAGAGTCTCTCTGCTCTGTGCTCTAAGAAGCTCAGCAGAGGGAATGGGAATTTGAGATTTTGCATGATGTCAAGATCAAAATCAGCACTGAGTAGAAATAACACATTTGCAACTTCATGGAACAACAACCAAAAAAAAATCATTCCAAACTAAACAAGGAAAGAACTCAGTGGATGTGGATTCAGTAACTTACAATCATTTCTATTTAGCACAGGGTCCTCTATTAGGATATGACAGAATATTTTATTTTTACAGAAAATAAAATCCTGATTCCCATATATTTCAAATAGGACATGATATGGATCAGTAATGAATAATAAAATAGGATTTTAAGAGCCCAGACTTCAGGTTATTTCTAGCTTAACAGCAGCCTTTTTGTGGACCCTGAGTGAATCTTTCTGGTTTTATGCTTCAGCGTTCCTATCTGAAAAATCTGGAATTAAAAAATTATTCTTCAGATCTATTTCCACATTTTTAGAAAATACCCGGCATGTAAAATGTCATAACATGTTCTTGGTGAGATAACAAAATAATACAGTAATAAAAAAAGCCCTATTGACACTCTTAAGTACAGCTAATATAAGTTTTTGCATTGAGGATGTCTTTTGGGGCTCCAAACTCTGAATATGGGCAGAGAAGTATTAAAAAAAAAAAAAA
>VYXF01006666.1:273592-299251 GCA_013397295.1 Polioptila caerulea
AAAAAAAAAAAAGCTTCAAATAATTCCAGTGTTGTCAATAAGAGAGTCAGAAACTATAAGCAAATGATGGGACTATGGGACTAAAGGCAAGATTTCTTGTTTTTTGATTCATTCAGAGAGCAGGACTGGCAGCATCCATCATCTGTAAAAATGAAGCTGGGAGCAGGCAGCTGCAGAGCTGTGCAGGAGCAGGGGTGGTGTGCCCAGTGAGGGTTGTGCCCTGTAGACCACAACTCACTGTAAATCCATCTACCCAGCAATTACACACTGCAGCCTGAGCCCTCTGCTCAAAAGGGCTCTGGTACACTGAAACCCACAATTACTGTCACCCCCACCAATTCACAGCACAGAGAGGAAAGGTCTCAGGGACCAATCATTAAGGGCTTCCCAATGGTACACAACACTAGCACCAGTTGCATCTCTCTCTGAATATTCCTAATAAAAGCTTTCATGAGGAAAATGAATAACCATGCTTAGGTGAAAATTGCTTTTTTCTTACAGGAATATTCATGAAAAACAAGAGTAATTGTTTTGGTATGAACGATGCTGAAATGCACAGAAATTATCAAGCACATTTTCTTCCATGTTCTCTCTCTCTCCTCATTGATTAAGTTCACCAAAGGAAACAAAACAGTTTGCTGGCCTGCATGGCAAAAGCTGCAAGAAGGTAACCAAATCAATAGGGAAGTGATTTCATGCTGAGCAAGTAATTTTTAGGCTGTATTTTACCATCCTTGCAAAAACATATAATGAAAAACACATGATGCACACTTGTGAGAGAGAGCATTGAACATTTTTAACACCAACTCTGTTGCAACTTCCATTGGACTGCAGGAACATCTCTACACATTAGATTTGTACCTGCATTAGGGAGGGGAAAAGATGGCAGAGCCCAAAAGGAAGTTAACACAGATTGTCTTTCTGTTAGAGAAAAGACTGATGAAAACTGGTCGACAAGGGATGAGGAAAACACCTGCATCAGAAATCTTGTGTTCTTAGGGGATTCATGTTAGAATTAACAGATAATATTTTTCATCTAGATTTTTTCAAAACATGAAATTCCATGCAAAAATTTTGAATGAAGTCCTGCAGAATTGAAGGATTTCTTTGCTCAGTATTAAAAGTTCAAATGTTCAATAGCCACTCAAGGGTTTATTGCTTTGCCAGCTCTAAGACAGACTTTCCTCAGAAGCAAAACCAAAAGTGCTGCCCAGCTGTGCCCCGACATCTGTGAGCTTCTTGGCAGGTAGGAAAATGTATTAAACAAAATTGAAATAACTACAAAGGCAGTTCAAAAACCTTTCACCTGAAGAAATAAAACTCTAGTTTTAATACTTTTTTTAATCTCAGTGATTAAATGAGTTGTGGTTTTCTTGGCTCTGCTCTCACTTGTTTGACCTGTCAGGATGTACAGTATCACTGTTACAGCACTTTACCTTTAACATTACTACAAGGCAATAAGATTATGGAACAGCAGATCCCATTCTCCACTCTCACCTGTGACCCACTTTGGCACATTCATTTCATCACAGGAACAGCCTAGGAAACACTTTGAAATTTTTAACACTTAGATTATTCCATTGTATATTTATAGCAAGTGGGAGTGAAAGCACAGAAACTGTTGAGTCTGTGTTGTCAAGAACTGAATATAGATTCTTAGACTACCACACACATGGTCTATAACTGTATCATAGCCCATAGGTTTTGATCCACTTAGCTCTTTAATGAGCTCTAATTAAAGCTAAAAGAAAAAAAAAAAAAAAAGTTTCTTAAAAAGCATTCAGTATTCACATGAACACATTGAGACATGGAAAAGATTTCCTTTCCTCAGAGGTGTTTGCCATAAGCTCCTTATCCACACTGCTGTTTTGAGTGGGCTCCTTTGCCCAGAAAGGTCCTCAAGGTGCCCTGGGCATTAACGCTGCCCTAAGAGGTCTTCCAGGACAGAGCTGCTCCCCTTCATCACAGGCTGGAGAGACTCCCAGGTGTGCAAAGTGTTTCACTGACTGTGAAACGCATTAAATCAACAGTAAACCAGCTGATGCCAGGGTCAAACCCACCTGGAAGGTCTGTAAGGATTCCGCTGTGTTTGGCGGCTGTGATGAAATGAGACCTCTTCTAATGGTCAGAATTATCGATTAGCCCAAAGAGAAACTGGATCACAACAGCATCCACTTTGGTTTCACCACATCCTGAAGTGGCAATGCCAACTTTTTGTGACCCCAAGCAAAAAGCTGAAGTGGATGAATAACCTGGTAGGTGGTTTTGCACCTCCCTGTAGCCAGAATAAGGATGCTGTGGGTCCTGATGGTGTTGATGCCAAGAGAAAAAGAATCAGCAGTCTCTCGGCCATGGCTCTCTGGGGAACACTAAAGAGCAATGCTGGAATGGGCATGAGGACTGCAGTTAAATGTGGTCAGCACCCACACCTGGGGGAAACGGGTTCCAGGTGGTTCCTTCATCTCAAAGCTCTCAGTCATTGTCATTGCACCGTGAAGTGGGAATGACTGTCTGTAGCCAAAGGCGAAACGAGTTCAGTAAGCACAAGCAAATTCAAAGGCGGCTCTGGACCAGAATTCTGTAACTGATGTACAGAAGGTTTAAAAACTTTTTTTTTTTTTTTTAAGGGGGGGGGGGGGGTGTACGAAGTAGAGAGAGAGAGCAGGATTTGGGAGTTTCTCTTTCCACCACCCCGTATCCACTCTCATACTCCACTGGGACAGGAGTTCCCCAGTGTTAGATCAGCACAGAAATTATCACCACGCATTTCTGAGCTCTCGGGTGAGCAGCAGAAAGGTCAGCTGCCACTCAGAGCTCCAGCTCTAGGAGGGAGGGCTGGTTCGGAAACGCTCCATCCCGAGATTTGCCGTAGAACCGCGTTCCCGAGCCGCGCTCCCGAATTCCCGGGCCATTCCCGGGCCGCGCTCCCGAATTCCCGGGCCGCGTTCCCGAATTCCCGAGCCGCGCTCCCGAATTCCCGAGCCGCGTTCCCGAATTCCCGAGCCGCGCTCCCGAATTCCCGGGCCGCGCTCCCGAGCCGCGTTCCCGAATTCCCGAGCCGCGTTCCCGGCGCTTCCCGCGTACTGCGGCGCCCCCCGGTGGCGCGCAGGCCGCAGCGCAGCGGAGCTGCGGGCCCCCGGCGCTGCCTCCCCTCCTGCCCGAAATCGCCTCTTTGCGCCCAAAACCCGCCACAAACGACCCGCTTCAACCTTCCCCACGGAGATTTCTTCCTTTAGATTTCTTTTTCGCTGTGATTTGCAAGGAATAGGAGATGATATAAAATTACGGTGGAGTTAAAACCTCTAATTGTCTTTTTTAGCAATCGTAAAAAAATCTCCAGAAAATGTTTTGGTTTTATACTTTAAATAAAGATTTCCTTTATTCCATTTCCTGGTACGAATTTATCTTCCTTTCTTTAAAATGTACAGTGCAGAAACAGGGGAAGCCATTCAACAGAAAATGTGTGCATGCCACTTACCTGGGTGACCCTGCGAGAAGGGCACCTCGCTGTCTGCTGCTTGTGAAAATCCAAAACAATACATTTCCTTTTTTAAAGAAACATTTTTCTTAGAGTGAGTACTCCTTTATTGTACTTCTTGTGACTAATGAGATCCTCACAGATCTTTGTCAATGTAGCAGGGGAAATAGTTTAAAGGACTTAGTTACACATCATTCTAATACTTCTTTGAATTATTTTTGAGCGGATGACCATTAATCAAAAAAATTCATAGAGTCCAAATTCTTCTTTCAATGTTCTATCTCCGGAAATTTTTCATCTGACCAGCGCAGCAGATGAAAAACAAGGAAATAATTACAGCTCCACATTTCTGTGGGCAAGCCAACACCAACCCAGTGTACTAGAAACACATTTTTCATAAAGCACTACACATCAGATGGATTAATGGATCAAAATGTTGTCCCTCTTCTGATGCTAGAGAGGCAGAAGTGTTTGGTGCAGAAGCCAGCTCTGTGTGCTTTATTCCAGCTGAGAGCTTTCCATCAACAGAACAATTCTCTACTGATTAATTACAGCCAGCATCTGGCTCCTTTATATCACCTGAACTGCAAAAATTGTCAGATCAGTAAGGAGATATCTGTCCTTTCATGTAGCAGTTAGTGAAACCCATACTACAGCATGTAGTAGTTAATTATTACACTCTGCAATCCTTGGAATAAATTAATGGTATGAATCACAGCATTAAGTGCCACTACAAATGACTGATGGAAAGGGACAGCAGATTGCTATAGAATAAAACAAACAAAAAGGGACAACAGAGCTTCTCCTTTCACTTAGTACTTTCTGTTAATTTTGGATCTTTAAGGATCTTAATTTCATCTAACTTATCTACTTTATAGGAACAAGGTAGACATGAGAACACTTTTAATACAGGTTTGGGATTTTTCTTTCTCTATGAATTTGCTAAATAAAGCACAGAATTTTCATCAAAATTAGTATTTTCTAAAGTCACCTGAAATAATCCACTGTAAACCTTCAGCTGGCATTCTTAGAGAACCATCAAGAATATCTCTGAGATTCTTTTTTTTTTCTTCTGAATAACAATAGCCAATTTAGAGATCACTGTAGAACTATATTAGGATTTCCTCTGCTTACTACCTAGCATTTCTTTAAAAATTGTTATCATAATACTGCATCATACAATTCTAAAAGGTCCTTCTCAAACTCTCTGTAGTCCAATTAAGTTTTCACTGTTTGAGATCATTGAGGAAACAAAATTTGTTGTTGATAGTATTATTTACCTTGTTTATTAATAATTTATGCATATATAGAATATATAAACCAGCACAAATACACAAACAGTTCCTTGAGGACCTCATGAGTAACTTCATCATGAACATGCATAATTTATTTCTCATCTCTTTTTTAAAAATAGTATTTCAAGTACTCTTCTAACCATTTCAGAACTGCAGCAATGATCCTTTTTCAATGATCTTTAAATGCATTTACTTTGGGATAAGCAGGCATAAAAAACATGCTTTTCTCTTTGACAGCTTGATAGGGGAAGACATGAAGGTAACAGGAGAATTTAACTACAATTCCTTTAAATACAGGTCTTGTCTCTTTCAATAAGCACAGGGAATCACATATTCAGTAAATGTTTAAAATAGCCATTCACTATAAAATCATTTTAGGAGAGATATGCAAAATCTTACTCCATATGACTAAAACTCAACAGATTGCACTACACTGCAGCTTTACAGCTGGATCTCTAGACACCCATTACATTTTGTGAGCTGTTTGTACTGTAGCTTTTGATATTCTTAAAGGATTGACGGCATCCATTTCCTTTCAAATAGGGTCGTTTTCAATTTACCAGCATTCAGCAACCTGCAAATCTGAGTCTGCAAGACGCTCTTAAGAATATCACTTTCAGACGATGGATGTTTTCCAGGTGGTTTTGCACAGAACCATGAAATGCAGCTGCTACGAAACCTTTGATGAGACATAAGTAGAACAACATCAAAAGTGCGCCTCTTTTTGAGCAAATACATGAAAGCACAAAACTAGCTGACAGTATCACATCATGGAATTCATTTGAACTTGCAGACAGAAACCAAGAGGAAAGACAATTTCTGTGGCCACTGCTCGGAGCATGGCCTATACTGGATGCAAACACAGAAATGGATTTTTAACTCCGTCATTACAGAATCAGACACAAAGCCAGGATCCAGTCCCATGGAGAGAAATAGACACACACATAGGCACACAGGTAGATTTCATTTGTTGTTTTACTGCTACAGCAAGGTGTGTAAGCCAAATTCACAGCCTCACACGGCCTCTTAGGAGGTCCAGCAGCTGGTGAGGACAGCACTGCCCAGCGAGCCCACGGCAGGCACAGCACACTCACCCCCACTTATCTCCCTTGTTAACAACAAACCCAATCTAAAGCATTCCATCAAATATTTATAAAACAGAACACTGGCTGCTGTAGGAAAGGTCACTTCTCTAGGCAGAAATCATTGATTCTCATGTTAGCATATGCCTAAGTTCCTTGTGCTTAAGGCATCTATTTCTTTATATCGTTTGTAATTTTGTGCAGAAGAGGAAAATTTCAGATGACAAAGTTACTTTTCTGATTTCCCTGTGCCTTAGGAAGGGGATTATCTACAGAGATTTCCCATTTGCTTTTTGTACTGAAACAAACCTGATTCTGTAGCACAGAATAAAGATACAAGTTGTTAACATAAATTATGATCAGGAAAAATACTTTTTAAATTTTAAATTGTGATTTGACTGTATATTTAGTTTGGTTTTGTTTTTTGGTGTCTGGTTATTAGGTTAATTTTCACTTTAGTCATATTTGCTCCTTGGTATCACCACAGTTGAAAGTACTGTTTTATATTCAGTCCACTAAAGTCCTTCAATATTTTGCAGTGCAAAAAAAATTCCCAGCAACTTTATTGGACTCAGAAAACAAAACAAAACAAAAGTTTAATTTCAGTGTCATTTACAGTCATAATGATTGGTAAATATTGTTAAGTATAAGGAAATTTCAGAACTGTTAACTTGCAAGGATGTCCCCCAATAAAAACAGAAACTGAACACACTCAGCTCATGGAGTCACAAAGTATTGGCAGAGTTTTGGGGGCTCTCTCCCTTCTCTTGCCACTTTCCCTGGGTGCTGTTAGACTTCCTGGGAACATCCTTACCAACAGCTGTGGTATCACAGCCATTGCATCTTTCTGGTCAAAATTATTAATTTCAACTTTTTCCTCTTGTGGGCCTTAGAGAGCAGCCACAAGAGCAAGAGGACCCTTGTCCTAAGCTTGGTGTGTGCTCCCCTTCACTCTCATCTAGGTGGACTGGAGTTATCCTCCTATCCTGTCTGGAATTTCAAAACTGTTGGGAGACTTTGGGCTTTGTTTTTTAATTTTGTCTTTATTTTTAAGAATCTCCATCATAGTGAGACTTTAATGCACAAGACATGTAACTAGTTATTTATATGGTTTAAACAGTCCTGCATCTGTGGCAAATTTTCCCCCTGAATAACTCTCCCAAGCTGGTCCTACTTACACACATATATACAAGGAAATTCTGTTGACATGCTGGCATCTCTGCTATTGCAACTGACGTTTACAAGGCACTCGTGAATTTTTGTGCGTTTTACACCAGTGTTTTTGCAAGCTGAAAAACAAATGTTCTGTTTACAGCACTAAGAGATGACAAAAGGCAGGGAAGAGGAAATCACCTTTACCCAAAAGCTGGAAGCACAGCTGTGAGTCCCAGAATCCTGAAGGATGACTTTAATATTGTTATTCTGTATCTGTCTATTGTCAGCATCAGAAATGTTCAGCCTGGCTCCAGAAAACCACATACAAAGCACTTCCTGATGAGTACAGAAGGGTTTTTAGCTTGTTGCTATAGGATATTTACACTTTCAGGAATGCCTCAGTTGGGAGCAGCACTTAAAATATATCAGCAATATTTCTTTGACATCTGTCACACACATTTCAGCACAGGCCTTTCCAACAACGTATTCTCATGAATCATCTACTTAAAATCTACCTCATGTGCCAAAGACATGGTGATAATGGAAACCTGACAGTTTTTTGGATTTGTTACTCTGATGAAACCAGGCAATATGCTGAGACAAGTCCAAGCACCTATAGGGAAGGAGATGGAATTATACAGTTGAATTCCATCTGTGTTACAATTACTTGGGTTTTCTACCTAATAAAGTGAATTATTCACATTATTTCCTATTCCACACTAGGTTAGTAACTCAGCCTTCACCGACCATCTTAGAAACAGGGGAACATCAATTTTCATCAGGTAGCCTAAGCTTGCTGCTAGAACCCCTGAAGGCACAACCATCAGGGTGACAGCAACAAAGAGATTTAGGTTAAAGAAGATACAAACATATTTAATCTCAGTTTGGAGGTATCACTATCTCCCCCCATATCTGAGAAGAGCTGAAGCACCCTTAAGACTCTTGAAAAAGACTTTGTTGCTAAATATTTTTTTCTAGTGAAAAAAATCCTTAAAGATTTTTAAGAACTTAAAATAAGTATCTCTGCATTAAGCCAGCCAGTCAACTCAGTGCTCCTGCTCCAAGAGATACCAAGAGTGAATGTTAAGGAAAAAAAAAAATAAAGAAAAATAACTTGGAATGATAACACTAAAGGATATTCTCACAACCTCAACCATCTTGCAGCTCAGACTTCCTGACCCAGAGTTGATATATTTGTGCCTCCCCATCCTTCAATTTCACTTTCACAAATTTGCATAGCCATTTTTTGAATTCACATCAAATCTACAACACGGTAGAAAGGTTCCACAGCCTAATTCCATGGTGAGAACCACATACGGCTTTGCAGCTCTTCTGTGCCAAAAACCTGAAACTGATTGGAGTTCCTTCTGCACTACATGTGATAATGGAAGCATTACAGCATGTACCACACACAAATTTTGGATCTGTGATTTGGAGGTGATCTCTGCAATGCAAACCTGCTGTACAGAATCTGCCAGGACTCAGTTGGATAAGGGATGCCACAGGTGACCTGCACATTTAGCACATAACTGGAGCACTGTCCTTGAGATCCGGAGCTGCACCTGCAAAGCAGGGAATGCACTAACCAGAGCCTGAAACACAGAGATGTGCAAGCTGCAAATCCTTTTAGCTAAAGGACTGATGAGAGAAGGGTAGTGTGAAAGGTCACTGTAGAGAAGATAAGAAAGAGGATACTCATGTTTGTAATGTATATCAAACATGCACAAGTGCCTCACATTACATCTAAATGCTTCCATGAAAGAGCATCGTTACAACAGGCCCGTTCAAATAACACCAAGGGCTGATGATTTTGCCTTACTGCCCATTCTGCAATATTTCTGTAACTGTTATTCTGCATTATAGCAGCACAAGCAGCAGGGCCTTTTGCAGATGTAATCCTGAAGTTCAGTATCACTTACACAAACACATACTTTGCCTTTCAACACTTGTTGTGGATTTTGTTTGCTTGGGTCTTTTGACCGTTTTGATATTGCTTCTATCATGGACTTTTTAAGGATGCACTGAGAACATGGAAATCAAATTTGGAGCTCTGTGAAATCCTGGCATCCCAAAGAGGGGCCAGAAAACCAAAGTCCATTATCTGTAATGATACCCTCTGCAAACACATGCTAGACAAGCCATGCTATGGGAGAATTTTCCATTACTGCATGAAAAAAATCTATTTCTTCTTTGAAATAGATTTATAAATAGACCAAACTATCACAAGGTGTACTTGATTTGTTTCACGCTACCACACTCTTGCTAATTTGCTGAAAATCTATTGTAGGTTCTACATTGGCTTTACTATGTTTTATGCCTATAACTATCTGATCAATAATGAATTTGCTTTGCAAAGGAGATTATCTTGCTGGAAAATGTCAAATATAGATTGTCCATGAGGGCTTGAAAAACCTCCATTTTTCAGAATTCTTTTTCTCAAGATTTTCACAGAAAGGAACAGTACACATAAAAGTGACCTGGAAAAGAACTTGTGGTTTTGACATGAGAATATGTACTAATATTAAAAAGAGAGGCAGAAAGGTAGTTATTTTCTGTTCTTGTAATCACCATAATTTTGTATTGATGATGACAACTTACTGATAATTATGTGTTAGCTATCTATTCATACACACTGATATTTATACTGTCCTTGCATGCCATCTACTGAATGTAGGTTTTACATAACATGGTCACTAAGCTCCAAATAGTCCAATATATTTTGTACCAAAGTCAAAATACAGTTCAAAGTGCTAGCAATTGCTGTGAACTAAGCAAATTCCCTAAGGAGAGATGATCTTCCCAATGAAGGGCCAATGTACACAATTTAGACTTTATATCTCTCTTGTCCCCTTTTATGGCAGATATTTTACTTGTTGTTAATATGAAACACTGAGCATTTTATTCTGCTTATAAACTACTCCACCTTAATTTAAATACAAGCATCAGGCAGAATTCCTTAGATTCTATATTACAAATACTGAATGCAACACTAGTGACAATAATACCTTAAAAGGCTTCATCTAGTAGGCACAATTTATGCATATTTTTGTGTATTCATCTCATTGCAATAGTCTCTTTACCTTGAAATGCACTCTTTTGTTTTTAATTTTGTATGATTTTCACCTGAAAGGATTAAAAAATTCATCCTGGGAATTGTTTTACATTAGTCTGGGACCTAACATTTCTTATCCTCAGATAGCTCTGTGTTCTCTGAGGAACTAATGAGCTCATCATATATGGAAAAAATACATACACAAAATATGGAATTTTTTTACATGAGCCTACATGAAATAACACCTAAGGCTCTTGGGCTCCCTCTTACTTCCCTGAATTGATTTGATGTGCCACAAGTCCTTTGGAATGCAGTCAAAACAAGTTGCCACCACTTTATCTGGGAGGGATAGATTATGAAGTTCTTCCCTTCTTTTCATCCATAAAAAAATCCCATGGCAGCTTCAGACAAGTCTGTCTTTCTTTTGACTCAGGTGAGGATTTCACAGGGTCTCTTATTTAGAGAAGGATCTTCTCACCTCCCACCTGCCCCCTAAGTTACTCCTGACAGGCACAAACCATAATGGGAGTGCGAGGTTGAATTAGCAAATCCTCTGGGAACTGGGCAGGAGCAATACACCCATAAAACATCTGATAAAGAGGCACAAATCTCCCCAGGTACCTGGAAAAGGGAATGACCAAAGAACATTCACTGGGTTTTATAATTTTCAAAATAGAAAAAAAAAAAATCAGTATTTGAGGAAGATGCAAAGGATGGAAGTGCAGATATATCTACTCTGCCCAAAAATATGTTTTGTGTAGGATTTTGCACAGAGGAGGTCCAATTTTCTCACAAGGAAGTAGATTAGGTCATTAAAAGGAAATTTTCTTAAGCATTATACATTCAACCCCAGTTTTGTAAAAAAGTTTGAAAATTTCCAAGAGACAAGAAGTTGTCCTCCCAACTACCCTTCCCCTAAAAGCATAAAACACTAAGAGAATCCATTGGGAAGCAATTTGTAGAACTACATGGCTATTGAATAAAAAAAAAATACAGGTAATAGATTACACACTTTAAAATCATTAATTAATGAAGTGAAGGTCATCACAAATTAAACAATGAAGCTCAAATGTACATTAGAAACTAACTCTTGCCAAATCTATGGACCAGACTGTGCAGTATGGAATCTGTGGGATCCATCTGGCTAGTGCACAAGAAAAACTCCATCTTCCTTGGTACTTATCAAGTCAGATGATTCTACAGTAGTGTGAAAGTTCCCTCAGTTTATTTCAAGATACAAAGTGCTGCAGACATATGCTTTCAAAGGCTGCTGAGACAAAAAAAAATAACAATTTTGGAACAGAAGGGCTATTAGAGGTAATTCAGTTTATGGTTTGCACCAGGGCTGAAAGTGAAGAAGTTAACTTCTATCCACAGCCCAACCAGTTCTCCAAAATTTTTTTTAGGAAATTATGCAGCTATGAAAAGAGTTAATTTACACAACACAGCTCCTGCTGGACTCGAGGGACATAGAATCCACTACAATCTTCACCAGCTCAACACGAGGTTTCTCTACATTTAATTCTGACCTTTCAGGTCAAACTGCAAAGCACAGAGAGTTGTTTTGAAAACTACAAGAACTCAAAAGGAAAAAAATAATCAAAGAAGAGGTTAAAAGCAAACATAATTATGGACATGTAGCTGTTCATATAGATTGGTTCATAAAAATACAGCATTGCCTGTTCCAGAAAGGCATCTGAGTGCTTTATGTACTTCACAGAAGGTCACACATCTTTAAAAAGTGGACACAAAAGTAAAAATAAATCTTTTCACATTTACACTTCAACGAGAGCCCCTCTTGTATTTAATGTGGTACAAATCTCACTTATGGAGGTCTTAACTGTATTCAGTGAAGTTATCTTAATTCAATGATTGTTCCTAGGTACACAAGCCCTTGGACAGCTACATGCTTTTCTGCACATGGAACTGTGCAGCCTAAGTTGTGAAGGTATTCAAATCTTTCTGAGTTCACAGATCAGTTTCCAGCTCTTCACAGACTTTGACATATCTCTGTCACATGTTGGGGAATGCAACATGCTTGCAATTTAATGTCTGACTACTTGTAAAACTCTCCCAAGTAAAGCTGCATGAACATTTGAAGAGCATGTCTGAAAATCACTAGCAATACATGGGCTTATTCAATGCTTCCCTAGGAATTTTTTCAGACATAGACTCACATGAGTGCATTTCCTCTTCACTTTAAGCTCAAGGCCAAGGACTTATTCTCCTAAAGTCAAATACCTGCAAATCACAAATGAATTTATCTAAGACATTTTTCTTAACCTTGCTCNTCACATGAGTGCATTTCCTCTTCACTTTAAGCTCAAGGCCAAGGACTTATTCTCCTAAAGTCAAATACCTGCAAATTATATAATAAGAATTTATCTTAGACATTTTTCTTAACCTTGCTCCCACATGTGAACAATGAGAGAAGTGACAGACTGATACCTTTAATTAAAAAAAAAAATCAATCCATTCTTTTTTCTTCTTTTGTTACATTAAGTCTCTAGCACAGAGATTTTGTTATATGTGATATTAAATCACTTCATTGTTTCAAGTATATAAGGAATTCCAGACACCTGCACCAACTGCTGCCTAATAAGTGTTTCTGTGGGTTCATGGCTTCTCTCAAGTCTCTGTAGGATGCATTTCACTTCACTCTGATCACTAGGGCTCTTTTAAACATAAGTCCATTTTCCAAACCCGACCAGTTTTATATGCAGTTTGTGCATCTGTTTAAGTTTTTTCTAAAAGCCACTTCACTGGTGTCTAGACCTACTGCCCACATCTTCAGGCAGCCCTTGCAGCAGTGTCCAGCCAATCCCAATGGTGCTCCCTAGAAAATCCAGCATGGCTTGGTGGATTTTTTGAATAAAAGGAATTGATTGAGAATTACCTGGTAATTCTTCTTAGCTACACTGCATAACGTCCTTTATAGGACCCAAGAACAGCTCCACTTTTCTTTCATTCTAGGCAGCCTTGGAGATTAAAGATGAAAACAACACATCCAACTGGCTAAACACCAATAGGTTTGCAAACAATGGGTTTAAAGACACTTGCTACTATGCCAAGGGGAGTTTCAAGTGGCTAAGGGATATAGGGCTGAATTTTTTTCCCCTATTAGTCCATTGTAATTTCTAATACATGAACACTGAGTAATATCTTGAGAACCAGAGAAGCATTAATATATTCTTGATTCAAGTGAATGCTAAGCATTAATACCTCCCTTAAATAAGGCAAATGCACTAGGGAGAACATGATGACAGTGTTAAAGTTAACGACCCAGTGCAATAGTATTTAAAACAGATTTGGCGCTAGCTTAATCACATTAATTGCCACATTAGAAAAAGTGGAGAACAATGAATACATTGTCCCTGGAAGTCCTGAAGCAGCATCTTGTCCATTATGTTAAGGATGCAGTGACATTCATGATCTCCAGGTAACTGGAACTTTGAATGTACTTTGTTTGTCCTGCTAACATCAGCTAACTATGAATTATTAATCTAAGCAGTCTTCAAAGTGTTTTTTTCGTACTCTGTGAAGTACCTTTAACAAGGCAATCTGTCTCTTTACTTAATCACAGCAATGCTTGTCAAAGACTATTACTGGTTTGAGGATAAAATGGTGAGGAGAGGAGAGGGAATGTCATCTGGTGCTACTGCCCTAAGATGATTGGCACTCAGCTTTAAGTTTGTGTACTCTTCCCTTTCCTTAAAAAATTCACCAGGAAGGAACTGGATTTGTCAGAAAGCACCAACAGCCATTCCCCTAAATGTAACCTCAGGTCTGCTCATGCCAGGTCAGGAGTCTGGGAAGTTGACAGAGCCTTTTTTTATGTGAAGTTTCTAGGTGAGGAAGAGTAGCTGCACTGTGCTCCTGGAGCAGTTTGAGTGCCACTGCAGTCTCACACTGCCCACAGCTTCCTAAGCAGCCTGTGCAGGACTGGGGGGCTCTTTCTCCTACAGTCTCAGTCCATCAATGAATTCAATGACCTCAGACATTCCTCCCTCACAATGGGCTAGCAATGCGAGAGAGTTCCCATCATTCCTCCAGAGGTCCAGAAACAAAGAATGAGTAGACTAAAGAAAAAAAAAAAAAACACAAATAAATAAACAGCTCTGTCACACTGCCTTCTTCACTTCTGTGCAATCAATAGAAAAGACAAACATGGCAAAAAAGACATGAGCTAAGTCAGGATGCTACAAAACACATCACCAGTGTGACTGGTTAACAATAATCATAACAATAATTGGTTAACAATAATAATAAAATTAAGATATGCAAAACAGGATATGCGTTACAAAAATCAGAATTTCCATAACTCAACTGCTATCACAGACATCAGATATTTAAAATAGGATCATTGACGAATGAGAAAGAGAAATAATTGGAATAGGATTTCCCATGATACAATGAATACAGTCAGATTAAAAAGTCCTATTTTCATTCAAAAATGTCTAAGGACTATACTCACTAGTGAAATAGATAATATAATTAATCAAATAACCTTGTAGAATAAAGGCAATACTCATACCTTTTTAATTAGATAAAGGTTTTCAGGGGAAAAAAAAACCCAACCCACTGATATTCTTTTTTCCTTAATAGATGGAACTAACATAAAAAATTAAGAGTCTGTATTTGTTCAGATCTTAGAGAAGTCAATTTTTAATAAAAATTTCTTAGGAAAAGAAAATCAATTTAGTTATCTTTCATTTCAAGTTCCTAGATTAGATAATTTTTTCTCTTTCATAAAATCAGTCAAGTTTGTGTATGGGACTACCTACACATTGCTTGAGCAACAAAGCTAAGAAGTCTTCTAATTACATCCAAGGTCATGGAACCAAAGTGGACAATGAGACTTCCAGATTTTTTTTCTGCTTACACTATCTTTTTTCCTTTCTTTTTTTTTTTCTTTGCAAGCATTATCTCTTAAGAGAAAGAATCTGCTGTCAGCAACTGCAATATTTTCTGCTAAGTCATTCCACCACCTTGCAAAGACATTTTAAAACATAAAAGTGATTTACAACAACATTTTACAACAAAATGCTGCACTAGTTATATGAGAGATGAGCACAGTGTATCAATATGCAAAGAATAGGAAAGCTCCTGCAAAAAAAATTAGCAACAATCTGTAGGAAATTTGCAGAGTCACAGCAGGCCTAGGACCTCAAAGACCCTGATGATTTCAAATACAATAAATTCTGGTAAAGGACTGACCAAGCTTAAGAGGCTCTGTAAAGATTATGCATGAGGATTTATGAATCAGTAAAATTAAACTGGCTTCAGAATACAGGTTATGAAAACTCTGTGTATAACACATGCAGTAACCTCTCAAACCTTGTTCTAGCTGGTAGAAGCCACAACACAGTGTTAGAGAAAGAACCACAAAGACATTTCCTTCCTAGGGAGGGTCCTCAGACCTCTGAAGATGACCTGAGTTTTCCCAGCAAGGACACAAGTAGCTGCAGCTCATACAAAAAAACCCCACTTGCACAGAAAACACTTTTCTCCCTTGTTTCTATATTTAACTGCTTATTTAGTTACTTCCTCTAATTTCTGCTTATCCCAACTATTTTGAACTTACCAGTGACTGTACAGATGCCATAAAATAGTGAAGGAATTAATTGCTGAGATGAGGGTAAATGCATAATTTTCAGGGTTTTTCTTACTACAGATCACATATTGCAAAAAGGAGATCTACACAGCCAGGGGACTGCAGGTTCAGGGAGGGCAGCATGAGGGAGGAGAAAAACAACCACAAAATTTACAAAAATACATTGGTGCAATTTACATTGATGTACTGAGGTGATTATGGATACCCACAATAACATTAATACTAATTCTCTAGGACAAAAATCACAATATAGAATTAAAGTTCTTTTGTTCTGACAGTTAAGATCTGTTGAGCCTATTCTGAAGCTGTTTTGTTTTTGGTGTACCAGCTGCACAGAGGAAAAGTTTATGTAATCACAGGGAGAGGACTGCAATCCCTGTTCTGTCCCTTTTAATTCTGGCTTTTCAAATGACATGAGGAACCCAGGTGGAAAGAATCACTCTGCATGTCTGGCCATGTGGCAGAAAGGAAAATGTAATTGATTATTCTTATTAAGGGATCTGGTTTTGCCAGAAGTATCAAGTTTATTCAGTTTCATGTTTAAGATGAAATATGAAGTGTAGTTAAATATTCTGTCTTTATTTTATACATAGCTTGACCTAACTATAGGTATTTCAGTGATAACAACAATGAAAATTATAAAGTAAACCTAATCAGAAAGCTAATGGGAAGGAGTGAAGAGTGCTGTGATCAAAAACTCAGATCTTGAAATGCACTCACATCTTCAATTCTGCACACTGTCCCTACTTCTGTCTATAAAAATGTTAAGAGTTGCCTCAAGTCCATCAAAAAGAAAGAATGACTAGAAAAAGACTGAGATATTAACATTAAGAGATTCAAATAACGGCTTCAGAGACTGAAATGAAGAAGTTGCCTTCCAGTTTTTCTTTTATATAAGTTTAATAATGAATTACTCCTCTGTGCTTAATCACTTTGCAGACACATCACTTTTTGGGTACCCAAAGGCTGGATATATTTACCCACTAGACAAGTTATCACTGCAATGTTTGTAAATGGACCAGAAACTGCTGAAGCAAAGGTTCAAGGAAGATACAGAACCATATAAGCAATTTACCCACTGGGAGAGACCCTCACATTTTGTATTGTTGGTAAGAAAACACTCAGAAGCAATCTCTACATTTTGTCCCAAAGGACACTTGCTTTCAGTAGTTTATCAAGAATCTGTGACTTCTATGCAAATTAGGTAACTTACTGTCCAATTATGCCATTTCCATGCAAAAGCATAGATTGCATAAGCTGCTATTACATTTTCAATTAAAAAAAAATCTATTAGTGTAGTCAGGTGTCATCTGAAAAAGAGATTTAGAAAATAAGCCTTGAGAGGAAAAAAAAAAATCTCAAAATCAACACACGATGCTGTCAAGCAATAAAACACAGCTTAAATCGAAGGCAACAGTGTCAGTTTGCCATGCATGAAAAGCTACTAACCCAAAGTAACAGAAGGAACTTTAGGCTATTAGTGAAGTTTCTGTGTCTTCAAAACATCTGTAATTGACAAAAGAAAGCAACCTGACACAATACAGCTCATGGTTCCAGAACCTGCATTGTGTCTCTCAGCAGCAAACAAGTGAACTCTGATGGGATCACTCACATTGCAGCAGAAAATCAAATGATAGCCAAAACTGCTCTCTATTTTTTTGCGTTTTTTTCCCCAGCTTGCTCTCAGGAGCATGTTTTGAACAGTTTCAAGAGGGGAATCTGGAAACAAGCACTTTCTAAAGTCTATTAGCCTAATTAAGCATTGTAGTCTACTGTGAGTTCAGTTTTTTTGAAAGCTTGTCTCACATCATTTTAGTTGTCATTTCTTTGATTAAGGCTACAGTGATTCATGTACCTGGCTAACAGCCTGGAAGACAGCCGTGCAACATAAAGGATTATGTTACAGGGTGAAAGTACCAGCCCAGAGAAACAATCTTTACCCTTTCTCTCTCCTTAATGACCAAAAATTATGAAAGTTAAAAGGGTGCAGAATGGGTCTTCAAGAGAAGAAAATAGCCAGTTAAACACGGAGCTTCATCACCAACTGTCTCCAGCTCACCTGGCTGCCACACACCTGCAGATTTTCTGCATGACAAACGAAAGCAGTTGCCTCCAGCCTGGCAGCCACCTGAGCAGCCGGAATTCGAGCCCCTGTGCCCGCCTGGCTCAGCAGCAAACCCAGCCCACAGGCTCACGGGGCAGCTGCGAGAGGCTCAGAAGCACCTGGTCCACGGGTCACACCCACCTACAGCATGACACAGGTGATAGCCAACATCACTTAGAGAGCTTCAGGAGACAAATGCTGCCAAAGCAACTGGGCTGCAGTGAATTGGACTGGGGTATATCCTTCATAAGGAAACCAGCCATGGGACCTGCGTGTTAAAATCCTGGTGTTTTCATGCTGGTGTCTGACTTCACCCTCACAACCAACTGGTGCTCACCGGTGGTCTCTGCAAGACCATGTCACAAAGTGGGACAGTGCAGGACAGGATTATCTTGCCTTAGAAATGAGTTAGACAAACCCTGCTGAGACAGACTGTGAAAACCTCCATTAATGATGAAGAAGACATGAACACAAACTGAGGGAGAGAAGCAAATTTTGCAGCCCAATGACTGCTGCTAATATCCACAGAAAGGCTACAGATGCACAGCAGGAGGGTAAGCAGGAGGGTTGAAAGGATGGCTGGAAAGGCTCTGAAAGGACTTCCAGGCATCAAATGCTTTGCTGCAGCTCTTTCCAGTATCTGCTGTCAAACACTTCAAAGAAAAGCTCAAGAGATACCAGTTGAGATAAAGATGAGATAAGCTACTTAGTCAAACATCTCGGCTTAATTCCTACTGCTTCAAGACTCAGAGGTGATTGCTTATATCCCTGACTGGTTCTAAAGTACAAATTTAAACACTGTTCTTAGTCAAAAGTATTCAACTCCCTTTGATTCTCACAGATTATTTTTTTTGTCCAAGGGCAAAAAGACTGAAAGAATCCAATGCCTAAGGAAAATTGTCTTTCCTTAAACTCACCTCTAGTTCTTCCAAAGAGAAATTTAGTTTTGACAGCAGCCTAGAATGTGAGAATCCTACTGTGAAAGCAAAATATAAAATGCTTGATTCCAAAGTCTATCTCAAGAAAAACAGTCTGACTGTGCAGGTTTTGGTGGGAGGGTTTTGTGGGAAGAACAACAGAAGCGCTTTTCTGTCAAGAGAGCATAAAGACACCTGTTACCACCCACTAATTTTCATTGTCATCAAATGTTTCTCTTACCAAAGAAAATGAAAAGCTTTCCATTGCTTAATCCACTTACATGTTTATATATTTCAACTCTCTCATTATTTATTTTTTCAGATACCACCTATCTATTACTGGATTTTCTTCTAAAAGAAATCAACTTTTACAATTCTATATCAACTTCAACACTGCTATAAGGTCTTTTTTTTTTTTTTTTAACGCAGTAATTAGAATTCAACACCTTACTTTATGGAAGAACTCACTAAGAAATTTTATCATGTCATTACTTAGTCTGGCTTACATTCTTTTTCTCTACCACTGAAGCTGAGCTTCACGCTGACTGGATTGCTGGAGAAGTTTAATTTTTACTATAGTTATTGATGAATAAAATTAGCACTTCAAAATCCTTTACTGGTAGGCTTTTCTGCTTCCTCAGGCACAAAACACATGATAATTCAATTGCAATTAATTTTCAATATAAAGAAGTTACTGGAAATTCTTCTGAATTTGTTCCTTCTGAATTTAAACCCATTTAAGCCAGGCATAAAAGGAAGAATATTTAAAGTCATGACTATATGACTGTAAAGAACTAAACCATGGTTTTGTCATCCAGTCTGATGAAAATGAACAAAAATATTCAAGTTTATATTTAACTTCTTACTGGGCCTAGTTCTGCCTCTGATAGCACAGAGCTCATGTACGTTGTGTTCTAGATTATGAGGTACAATGCAGCGGATTGCATCAAATGAGAAAAAAATGGAAAATGCAGTAAATAGTAAAGAGTGCCATTTGTATTTTAAAATCACAATCTTTTGTGTCCTGGATCATGTGATAATGACAGAAGCAAACGTGATTTTCACATAAAAGCTAAACCTGCGAAGAGGTGTGTGTTCCACCACCAGATATTCCATAACACTTCTCCAATTAACTCTGTGTGGGGGTTGGACACCAGGCACCCACCAAAGCCCCTTTATCACTCCCCTTCACAACTGGGCAGGGGAGAGAAAATGTAATGAAATGTTGATGGGTTAAGGTCCAGGAGAGAGATTACTCACCAAAAACCATCACAGGCAAAACAGACACAAATTGGGGATATTAACTGAATTTATTACTTACAAAATCAGAGTAAGATAATGAGAAGTAAACTAAAACTAGCTTCCCCCTCCTACTCTCTCCTTCCCAAGCTCTATCTCCTCTCCCCAGCAGCACAGGGAGACAGGGAATGGGGATGGTTAGTTCATCACAGGTTGTTTCAGCCGCTGCTCAAAGAGTCTTTCCCCTCCTCCAGCCTGGGGTGCCTCACATGGGATATAGTCTTGCATGAACTTTTCCATTGTGAGTCCATCCCACCTTCAACAACCATGTGCTTTTAAAATACCTACATGTTTTGCACCCATTCAAAGGTGTTTTGATTGCACAAACATATTCCATTAAAGTAATATATTTTTGGAAGACAAAAAAATTATATTACTACAACAGAACCATAAAAGCTCTTTAGAACAATGCTCCAGTTATCACATCAGCATTTTATTCACCAAATAGATCAATGGAATTGGCTTCATCCATCTACTTTTGCCTAGGTGCTCTTTTTACCTTGGCTGTTAAGTCTGAAGCAGTTGAAGAAAGTTTAGCAGCTAAAAGGGTATATCGAGTATCAGAGATGCCTCTAGCACCAGCCTTGTTCAACTTGTCACCTTATTTGCATCACCCTTTCCAATGCAGTAAGTGAAATTCTCAAAATTTATGTTAATCTTGTCATGTACAGTTTTATACAGTTTCCGCTGACAAGGAAACTGCTGGCCACTAGGAAATTGCTGGGCATTGCTGCACAGAGAGGGAAAAACAGGGTTTCATTTGCTGAAATCTGTTGATTCCAGAACTGCTTATCCACACTGGCATCTTTGCCAGCTGCCAGTCCTCGGTGTGCACAGCACATGAACAGAGTTGTTCACTCCGTGCCCACGCTGCAGGAGAGCTCCAGCTGCTGTGCAATCTCAGCCTTGCTCATCAGGGGGAATCCACTCCTGGCACGGCAATGGCACATTCAAGTGCCCACTAAAAGGCTCCAAATGCAGACACAAAGCTCCAAACGCACAGCAAAGCAAATATGAATCAAGAAGAAACACTTTTACCCACTCAGTCATCAGTGTAACTGCAACCTGTGCACATGCAGCAGGAAACAGCACTGGGATGTCCCAGCTGCACTGATTTTCAGGGATCTCACATCAGTGAGGTCAGAGGATTCCAGTATCTATTTTGTGTTGTAGTCTCCTCAGACACAAAAATAAAGATAAATTACAAACAGTAGCACCTTGTTGGAATGCAAGTGTTCCCAGCTTCCTTTCCCACTTTACATGTAGAAGTTTGCTCAGTCAAACAGCCCACCAGGTGGCTGATAAGAAAGTTTTAGCTATCTACAAGCAGCTCCATAGCATCAGTGGAGCTTTTCTCCCTCTTTTGAGTGTATTCATAACCAAGCTATCACCAAAAACAGACAGTCTAATGTATGCCAAACAATTAAGAAAGCTTTTACAGATAACAGAAACACACTATATGCCCTAGCAGGCTCCAGAGAACACATTCAATATAAAACCTTTTGAAGGAGACTAGGTTTGCTAGGTGTGATAATGTCTGGCATTTAAGCCACTCTTCAGCATTCTGAGATGCCATTTTCCCCTTCAAATGTTTATATTTTCCCAGTCTTTAGAGCATCTCTCCCTGATTTTTTATTATCACCACGCTAAACAAATCAGTACAAATTTTGTGTGCAGATAAGGCCAAAATCACAGAAGAAGACTGTGACATCAGCTGAACTGCACAGTCACCTGCAGCTGAGGTACTGCCCTGGTCTGTGGTCTAAATAGTCCGACAAAAGAGACAACATTCACATCTGTCTTAACAAATCCATTTCCCTGGTTAATAATTCCTTTTCATTTCTAAAGATATCATAACAGCATATTTGCAGACAAATTCGTACCAAAGTAAAATCTAGGAGCTGACAATAACTATGTGAAATCTATAGGTGAGCTTAAAAACTACCTTTACAAAGAGGATTTTAAAATACAAGAACAGCAGTGAAAAAGGATAATCCATAATGTGAACACTTATTCTTCAAATTTCATTGCATTAAATTTTATTTTTCCTTAGACAAAAAGCCAAATATTTTTAAAGAATTCCAAAAAAAAGAGAAGGAAAGTAGGCACTGTGTGTGTGCACATTCACAATCCAGACTCATCAGGTACCTGACAAATCAAATTCTCATGCATTGACAGAAAGCATAACAAGGCAAAGGATATTTGCCTTAAACTAAAACACAGACACAGCCCGAGACTGCTTTTGCTTCCTCTACCTGACAGATGCAAGTATATCCTTAAGCAATTACATAAGTAGGAGAGTAAACAGGGCAGTTCTATTTCAGGCTTTGCCATTAAGCTACCACATAGGTTTGAGGACTTGATTTTTATTTTCAGTTGACCCATGTCATGATCATTATTTTTCCTACATGCTATATTTCAGAAGGTTGTAATTACATTCATTTATGTTCACTGTTTTTTCATTAAAAAAAATCAAACAAACGAACAAATTGTTCCACTAACAAAATAGGAATTCTGCTACTCCACTGACTGAGGGAAGTATGCAGGGGTGGAGAAAAAAAAAAGGAGAAAAAAAAAGCCAACAAGCCTCAATTAGAAAACTCCCCAAACCCATCAATAAAGTAATGATATGTAAACATACAAGCATTTCTCCCACTTTACACAAAATTCTGCCTACATGAAACTTCTACCAAATTCCTAAATCTCGGTAGCCGACACCTGGGAAGTCCTCAGCCTGGGAAGACTTTGCCATTTATGCATTCCAAAGTGTCAAGTGGCAGTGGAGGAAGGTTTTTTTTTTATCCAGGAGGATGCAGCGATGCTGTGCCGAAGGCGCAGGGCGTTTGCGGCGCGGTTCAACGAGGCCGGGCGCGTTCTCCCACACGGCGCTGCCGCCCGATGGACGCTGCGAGCATCCATCCCCTTCCCGACGGACGCTGCGAGCATCCATCCCCTTCCCGACGGACGCTGCGAGCATCCATCCCCTTCCCCACGGACGGTGCGAGCATCCATCCCCTTCCCGACGGCCGCGGGTCCTCACTCGGCTCAGACCCTTTCCCCAGGCACTCAACCTGCTCTGTCTCTGCCCGAACATCAAATGCAGCGCTACTCTCTCTGCCTGCAGTGGGGAAGTTTGTTTCTAGACTCTCTTACAACTTTAAATTGGCGCCCACCAATTTCCTTCTAGTGAAGGGTAAAGTCTCTGTTGTTAAGAGCATGTAACACAGCTATGGCTTTCTGTATATAAGGATATGCTGTTATCTAAAGAAATACAAAAGCACAAGGCAGTCCTTTGGCATTCCTCCAGCATGGAGGAACTTTCAAACTCTTAACTGTAATAATTTTGAACCAAAGCTTATTCATGTTTGTTATTCAGATCTCAAGAAATTGTATAAACAATTTGCAGACAAATTCTGCTAGTAGAACATCTAGTCTTTGTCTCAGCGGGGGAAAACCAGTTCACAGCATCATATGCTTATGCACTTGACCTGATTTTATGCCAGGATCAGAGCTGCTGATCTTGCAAAATGCATCTTTAGTTGAAATCTGCACAACATATATTCATGTATTGTGGGCTCTCAGTTAAAGATATCTCTGTCTCGAGCACCAAAGAATAAAAAAATTAGATCTTCAATCAATTATTCAAAAGTTGAACCTACTTGAACAGGTAAATTCCATTTAAAATTCTGCCATGACATAAACACAATTCGGTACCAAGAAGTGAATATCAGCTCTTCCACAAACAGCACATTATTTAAATTTTTCTTATAAAAGCAGCTAAAAAATAGAATCCTGTGAAATACCCACTGAGTGTCACGTTTATGTTGCAATAGACATTCTACATTTGTGATGTGAAATTTAGAAGACCTTCTCATCCTAAGACATGTAGTATTAATCTTGTGTGCATAACAATCAGCTCTTTTATTAATAATTCAACTCCAAATTCAGTTTTGAATGCTTCCATTTTAATTGTGTGCTGGTGCAACATGATAATCACTATGGGAAATAACTACAGGCCAGCAAGAAAAATAAAGTACTTTTTCTATTTCTGCTATTAAATGGGATCACTATATTGCAAATCCTCTTCAGGGCAGGGCCAAGTTTCCCTTGTTCAGCTTGCAATTCAGAATTATTTTCTCTTAAAAAAAATCTACAGTCACACATAGCATTAATTTTAGAGTACAAGCACTGTTCATGCCGTATCACCACTTCTCTGTGCACACCATTTTCAGGTTCTCTTGCACCACAACTAAAAGGCCATCCCTCAGTATAGAAAATGCTATCAAAATAGCTGACCCACTGTTTTGTTACTTTCCATGACAAAACAGAAAACACTGCTAAAGCACAGTAATATGCTGTTCAGACGCAGGTACTTAAGTATTGGTATGAAACACAGTTCACAAGGAATCAAAATATGCAAATCTACACCTGGAACAGAGAGAAAAAAAACACCAAACCATCTAAAATCAGAGAGTATCCCACTGACAGTTCAGAAGGCATTAAAAAAAGTAAATGTAAAAAACATTAGTCTCTTTCAATTGCTTATCCAAATGTATGCCCCACACTACTCTTCATGGCACTGCACAAATATAACCTTGGTCTGTTGTCAAATAATCACAGCTCCTCAGCTTCCAAACAGTAACTTTTGGCTCTTGCACACTTCTGCTCACAGCACCCACCTTCCCAGGGACACCCAGCTGGTTTGCATTTCTGCTGCTGACTCACTACTGTTCATTAAGCACAGGTGTTGTCTTAACTCCACAATAAACAGATTCACTTTGCTCTCTTGGGAGTCTTGTTTTCATACACTACAAATACTGACATTTTCATGTATCATTTTAAATAATGGTTGGTTATTTTGCCATGGTTAAGCACCTGGATATCCCTTCTTAGAAAAACAAAATGGTTAGGAATATACACGCACACCACTACTCTCAATTTAAAAAGGATTTTTAAAGAGTTCTTTAGTTTAATTCAACAAAAGTACATTTCACAGAGAAAGTTTGCATTTTATTTATATTATCTTAGGGCACTGAAACATTATTTATCACTGTTACTAAAAAAAAAACCAAAAAACAAGACTAGCTCACATTTTATTTTACTTTAAAAAGCCCCCCCCCCAAAAAAAAAAAAAAACAAAAAAAAAAACAAAAAAAAAAAAAAAAAAAAAAACCAAAAAACTACAGATGTNAAAACCCCACAGAAAACCCACACAAAAATAAAACAAAAACCAAAAAGAACCCATATCTTCCTTGTTGTTTGAGTTTGGGGATTTTCTGCTTTTGAAAGCAAGAGGTACATAGGCGTGTCCTTGGATTATTTTAACATACTGCCTATGTTTATGGCCATTTTGCACTATGCACCTCTATTTTCTAAACTCTTTTGCATCACACCATTTATTGAGTTGTATATTGTCCAGCTCTTACAATAATGATAAACCTTTATTTTAGACACCTTGTTACAGATACTTTTCTTTCCCAATTGTTTTCAGTTGTTTGCAAGAGTTTATTTATAAACATGGAACATTTATAAACACCTATCAGTTGCAAACAATTTTTTTACTGGGGGACTGCACTGTCAGAGACACTGTATTACAATTTCAACCTCAAAAAACGCTCTTCTGTTAAGCCCCTCTTAGCAAAGGACTTTACCTCATCATCATT